>JAPYYV010002419.1:0-37440 GCA_030522625.1 Copidosoma aretas
CTTTCTTTAGGGTCTTTAGGGCAGACGCTACGCCATCCTTGACAACTTTCGCCGTATTACCGTATTTAACACGGATATCTTCAGGAGTCTTCTCAAGCGCTATTTTAGCAGCATTTATAAGGGCTGTAGTAGTAGTAGTAGTAGTAGTAGTAGTCGTAGTTGGTACATTAGAAGTAGTAGTTTTTGTTACCTTATTAGTAGTAGCTTTAGTAGTAATAGCATTATTTGTAGTAATAATTGTAGTATTAGATGTTTCAGTATTAGTTTTAGAGGTAGTGTCATCAAAAGTTGTAATAATTGTTGTGAAAGTAGTAGTATAACTACTGCTAGCAGTAGTGATAGTAGCAGTAGTAGTAGTAGTAGATCTAGTGCCGGTTGTAGTAGTAGTACCAGTATGAGCATTAGAAATAGTATAAATAGTAGTAGTAGTATCTGTTCTAGTGGTGGTCGATGTAGTATAAGTAGTAGTAGTAGTTGTGGTGGCCGTAGTAGTGGACGTAGGAATAGTTGTAGAAGTAACATAGTATTGGTAGTAGTAGTAGTAGTAGTAGTAGTAGTAGTAGTAGTAGTAGTAGTAGAAGTAGTAGTAGTAGTTGTAGTAGTAGTTTATAAGTGGTTGTCGTAGATGTCGTAGTAGTAGTAGTGCGCTTTGTATAAGTTTAGTAGTACCAGAATAATAAGTTCTTGAGGTTGGGTTGCCAGCTGTTGTGGGGGGTTGTGGTGGGCAGAGGCTGTAGGAGGCACTTAAAAACATAAAGATATGATTTTTAAGCGATGAAAAGGAGAAAACAATCGAATTTTGGCGGGGGAGTAGTCGGTTGGCTGGGGGGGGGGGCAAAAACAAATTTTGGTGCTTTAATATACGTTGAAATCAAATGCGTGTCATCCTTATACATAGATACACGCAGTAATATATATATATATATATATATATATAGATATATGTATATAGATATATCTGTCTATATGTCTACATATTTGTATATATAGACATACTTCTAATAATTCTTATTTATTATTTATATGCATACTAATATAAATGTATAAGTTATTCTTCCGTATCTTTCTCAGATTGCGTCGGAGTCTCGTACACCCGTATACGAATGAGATCGTAGTATGTAAAAGTAGTATTAGACGTAAAATGTTGCAACTTATCTTTTACGTGTAGTTTTGATCCGATTGATTACCTTATTTAGGACGAAAATTGCAAAATAGGAGCTGAAACGTCTGCTACAATCCATGTTCTAAACTTCTTTTCACTCTCAAGCGCTCATCTCAAGGAAAAACAAAGCTATTTTGCCAAATGCTTGCATATACATTGTAAAATATAGGCATTGCGGATTACATTAATAATGCGTTCTATTTAACTATCATTCAATACGTTCAAGTTTCCACTGCAAAAATTTTGCCCAGAAATTTGCACTGAAAACGTTGTTTGAACACTTATCGCTCAAAAACCCCTCTATTAAGCCATGCAGTGCCACCTGGAGGACATCGTTTTAAGTACTGATACAAAGTTATCAAATAAACGTGTTAGCGCTGTGTGATGTTTTGGTCTTTTGCAATCCTTAGAGTTTGATTGTAGGTTATTTGCTCGTAAAAAATTATTGGACTGTTATGACGGCAAGTAAAACCGCTACTAGGTGTCAGATTCGTCGACTGTAATTTCTCATGCTATTTTTTAGTAATAGTTAACCGTGCGAGTGCAAAAGTCCGTACGTTTTGTTTATAAGCTGTAAAAGCACTCCAAAGCTCGAAATGTCTGTCCTGACCTTGTCGGTTATGACCACTTCAAAGTCAACCTTTGTCGTTATTTTAATTTAGGACAACGGATCGTCACCAAGATTTGTGTACAGCATTGCTGGGCAAAAATATTAGAAATGTGTCTCGACGTTCGGACAAATTAGCCTTTTTCGGATGTATGTTAGCGCCATCATCAATGCGAGTAGCAAACTAATAATGCATATTACATGATCCTAAATGGGCTTAAATAAAAGCAAAAGTAAATATCCACGTAAATTTCATTTTCAGCTATGTTTGATGCTCCTCTTAAAATCGCCGTAACTTTCGATTAAAAGCACTAAATTAAAAAAAAAATTTCTAGTCGATAGAGCTTGACTCTAGTTCTTGCTTAAGCCAGGTTATGACACTTAAACTGTACGAACAGTTTGTCCATATGCACTGGAAGTAGACACGTTTTTTCAAATACTAACTTAAATTCACTAAAATTATCGTTGTATAACTTTTGACGAATAAACTTTGCAGTGATATCACTTTGGGTAATTGTAACAGATATTATTTACCATGTAAGGAATACAAAAAAAATATTAATAAACAAATTTTTAAACAAAATTTTAAGCTTATCTGAGCAAGTTAAGGGCGAAGTAGCTATATGTATGTTATTAAGGGGCATACATATGAAACTATGACAGAACTCAATTCAACTCATTGCATGTTGATAGGTATTAACGCATAAATATACAATAATAAGTACATCAATATGTAAACAATTATCATATATAATTTATATTACTCCTAATTCAAGTATAGTGCATACAATTTTTGTGCATCATCATGTCACCTACTAAACATGTGGAGGAAGGTTCATGAACTCGATCCATTATAAGAAAAAAGAAAAAATTCTAAATTTTGTGTATTTGGGAGCGTTGCCGCACTTTTGGACCTTATTTATATTATTCGAGGGACTTTAATCCTTGAAGAACATTTACTAAAGAACACTTTACTGTGCAAAAACATTTTTTTGCAAATTGAAGTGTAAATGCAGAATTCAGAGCAGTTGCTTCACGATCCTTCCTACTGCGCAAGCGTCCTTGAGCCTAAGGTAAAGGACCCAGTAGTTGGACACTTTTGTCAGTCAAAATTTTGTTTACAGACTGCTAAAAATCTAACGAACAATAAAGTTTAAAAAAACATCGCACAAACTTATTTACATTTTTCTTTATTTGATTGAAAAAAAAATTAAAAGTATCAGCTTAATAATCAAGGAAAAAATTAATTTTTAAAATAAATCATTAAGACCCAGTACCTGGACACCAGTGTCCAGATATAGAAACCAACAAGCGACTAGGGACCAGTAGTTGGACACTCCATGTTAATCAAATGGAAAGGTTAGGGTAGACCTGATTTCAAAATTTTTTCTTGCTTTTTCCGACTATTAAAACATTTTAATCTTTTTCAGTACATTGCATAGTTTCTGGTCGTTATTTAACTTTGTTTTATGTTTCAACAGCAACTTTAACAAACTATGTTCACTAATAAACAATAATTTTAAGTGTTTTTTATCGTCAAAGTACTGGGTATAAGAAAAATCCTATGTTATTGAAAGGAAGCTATTCTTGGACAGAATTATTTACTTTTGGATGCATTTGATGCTGATGTACATCAATAAAAATTATGATTACATCCATTTTGTAACGTTACTTTTATTTTAAAATAACGTGAACCTTCTATTTCTATCGATACATAATACTTTTTAGCGTTTTTTTCAGTGTCCATGTACTGGGTATCGGAAAACTCCTACGTAATTATAGAACCGTATTGTTGGACAGCAGTTTTACACGCTTCGCATTAAAATATATCATTTTTATTCAGAGATAAAGAAGAGTTTTATGGTAAACTTTTTTTTTAGACATTCTTATGTATTAATAGATTATAAATAAATTTTTTTTTAACGTTTTTAATTCGGAATTATTGATAATATTTGACTGTCTAAGTACTGGTGCTGTTTTTTCTTCTGTCCAACTACTGGGTCCTTTACCTTAGGTACCGCCCTAAAAAGTAGCACATTTATGACGGAATATTTCATTCTACGAATAATGATAATAGTTTCGGAGAACGTCGAGATCAAAATTACTAGCGGTCTTTAAGGTAAGTAGAAAAACAAAGCGTGCACACTTTGTCTTCATAACAATTACATTATACTTTTTTAGCAACTCCAAGTGCAAGACTGTTATACCACAACACGAATCTACTGCCTAGTATAATAATTCATTTTATAAATCACTTTATTCACAATGTATACACATGATATGGATGTATTGTTTGTTCTTGTACGGCTCAATGGCACAGACACACAAGAACATCAATGTTCTACAAAAGCTACTTTCCTATGTAAAATAATCCTCTGTTTACTGTGTAAGCACACTTACTCTTATCTCTCTCTCTGTTTCTTAACGTTAGTCTTTTTTGTATCATACATGTATAGTTCTTGCATTCTTTGTCAGTTCTCCGTTATTCACTCTTTTTTATAGTAACGTCTGTACAATTGCACTGTTTATCGTTTTTTTTTTCAATAATAACTTGTTAATCAAATATTTTAACTAATAGAAATAAGGTAATTAATTAAAGTTTAAGTAGCAAATAAAAGCAGATAAATTAGGTTTTCTTTTTTTACTATAATAGGTTGAAAGGCAACATCTAAGAGCGTATTATTACTGGTTTATCTAACAACTAAAAATTTGTTGAAAAAAAATATATATATTCTTACACTTCTGTTTGTGACCATTTTCTCCTTATGTGATAACTATTACACATTTCTAACGTATTTTCCTAACTTTTAGGCGTAGATTTTATTTGGTTTTATCTGATTTTCCTCACTCTTAACAAGAACTTCTACACGTTTACAACTTCTCCCTCTGTATCTACAATAATATTTTGCTTTGAAAAATAGTACATGGCGACCTAGAGTATATAGGGGGCTAAGAATACAGCGTATCACAGGGTCCCCTGTCCAGAATCTTTTATATTTCTAATTTTAGCCAGCTGTTTGGGAATCAGCCGCACCGTGCACCTTGAAGCTGCGCTAGTTGTTGGCAAGACTGACCATAATATTCACTCAGAGCTTTCTTTCCATTATGTATCTGGCGCTGTCCAGCATATGCATGTGTTGGAATAACGACGTGAAAACAGGAAAACTATTGCCCTAATTTAATAGGACAAGTCCCTAGATCTTCCAAGGTCTCCTCAACAAGCTTACTTTCAAGCAGGTGTTAAACATGTACAGGATAATGAATGGCTTCTCCGCCGCTACTATTCTAAGCATCCTGCACTCCCTGCACCACCTCTTTCGTGTCTTTTTCTGGTTGGAAGCACTGAAATCTGCGATGGAGTCGGTGACATTCCCTCCGAAAGTAAGCGATGTCTTTGGTATACCAGTAGCTCGGTTCACGATTTGGCCTGACTGATCAGCACGGTGCGAGCACATGTCACCCCACTTTAAGTGCTCTGTATAATACAGCTTATTGGCTGCTTGACCTCGGCTAGCCCTGTGATTTTTTTTAGGTCAGCAAAAGGCAGTACCATTTATCAAGCTACCCGCAGCGCTTCTTGATTACGTCTTGCAACGTTCAACCAAGAAGTCCGGACACAGAAAGCTTCCCGTAATATTGCACCATGCAGCACATCCAATTTTATTACAGTAAACTGATGGTCGCTCGCTAACCAGTCCTCTGCGACTCCCAGGCAGACATCTGCACTGACATGCCCGGCGATGCAAACATCACGTTGGCAATGAAGCCCCTTCTTTGAATATGTCTAAATGTCACAATATTACGGGAGTTAAACACGTTAAGGTCAATGATTGCAGCTATTTTTAACCCCTCCCACCCTTCGGAATCGGTTTACATCTCATTAAAAGCGGTGGCCTTGGAACTGAGATCATCGGCTAGAACCACGTTATTTATCTCCTAAAACATCCAAACGGCATCCGCGAGGCAAGCTAGCTGCTCCTGGATAAGACCGATCAAAATGTTGGAGGATATAAAGCACCTAACATACTTTGCACGGCCACGTCTGATCCATATGAAGCCGTCCCCGCTTTGGAGTCAGATAACGGAAAATTTCTCGTGTAACCGACGACGCCACAGTGGACTATTTTAAAAAAATCCACTTGGTCTTGTCGATTAAGAGAATTGTTTACATGCCGCTTTTGTGATGAATATTAGACAATAACTAATTTATAAAAGATGCAAAATGTATGTATTACGACTGTACGACAAAAGAGCTCATTCAGCGAGTAAAAAAGGTTTAAAACGCTCTATATCTCATACTTACGGTACATTTTCCTCTCTGCAGGAATTCTTACACATGTACTACTGATTACACGTGCAGCATTGGTGTACTATACTGTCTATTATCATAGTACCATCCCTTATGTTGGCAGAAGGTTCAATGTAGGTCTTTACATTTTGTTCGTGATAGGAGTTTTATGTCTTGAAATGGAAACATGCTAAGTAAGCGTGCCTTTAATATTGAAACTCCGTATTGAGACGTTTATGGCTGTTTATTATTGCAACTATTGTTTTTAATATGATTTATACTGATTAAAAAGAAAATTTCAGCATCGTCAGGTTTAAGTACTTTATTTCAAATGAGATTGTTATCAACATAAGTATAGTGTTTAATAACATAAGATAGTAACCTGAAAAAAAAATTCATTGTAAATATTTAGTTATAGTATATCCGTTAAACTTTAGAAAGTGTGATTTTTTTTCAGTTCATTAATATTACCTATACTTCTCCCTGTTTTCGGCTATTATGCAACTGTTGTTCTGATTTCATGTTTGTTTCAAACCAATTTTTTTTTAATTCTTTACGTATTTGTGATGTCGAAGTTTGAGCTGCCCAATCATCGATCGGATTCACCCCGATGCAATTGATAAATACTGTGAAAAATTTTTTAATAGCGCAGATTTTGCAGCATAAATATGAAACGTAGGCTTAGTCAAAGAAGCCCTGATCGCCCTCAGAAAATACCTAGAGTAAGAGAAAACAGTGGTCGGAAGAATGTTGATATAAAGTCAGCTTTAGACGCAACAAAACGTAGAAGAGCCGTGGATCTTATAATGAATAAAGGTATTACCATTGAAGTTTTACAATTAGCATTGAAACTTGCTGAGGAGATGCATGATAATTCTATAAACATGCTTGGAAGTAACTGAACAGACTCTGACGAAGACATTTACAAAGAACAGAAATGTAATGGTAAAGGCTTTAACTATATAATTTTTGGGGTTTAACTAACAAAAACTGTCAATAAAGAAGTCTGATGCAGTATTCCTATAGAAAATTTATTTTAAGCAAATACATACTCTACCGAAGTATCTAGAAACGTATGGGTGTCTGCTGAGTAGAGTAAGGGGGATGTGATTTTGCATATTTTTCACTAGAGTCATATATGTCTGTAGCTACATACCTAGTAAAAACAGTGCAGGAGTGGAGAGGGGATATAGTCAACCGACCCGAAAACTCACGGGAGCCAAAAATGCGCAGTACGTATTCGGGCAGCACGCAGTTTAAGTACACTATACGCTGAAATCCACAAAAACCAATTACTTATACTCAACACCCCAGTTCTCTCGTAGATATGTACTCAGTATCAAAATAGACAGCCTACACTTTTAATAACAAAAATTAATAATAAATATATATTCCATGAACTCAATACTAAGAGACCCAGTTGACTCTGGTACCTGTATTTTTGGGTGTCAAATAAATACTGTTATTTAAAATGTCTCAATACGTAGAACCCAATAGACTGAAATAATTAATAAATAAGTAATTCATGTACATAACATTTAATCCACAGTGACCTTATAGCGTGCACATGCAGTTATGAAATAAAAAATTTACACCCCCAGTAGTTGATCTTAAGTAACCCTATCGACAGCTTGCATTTAAATTCATTACATAAATAACTTATATCCCAAACAACTGATAACTAGCGACTCAACTGACTCCAGTCTATGCAATATTGATTGATAAATTAATATCTTATGTACAGAGCATTTTATTCCCAGTAACTTAATGGACTTGAGTGCTCGCTCATCTATTCATTGTATATCAATTCATAACATCAACATTTCATACCTTATCACCCGCTATACAGCATGCAGTTTTGGTTATAAAATTGATCATTTATACTCCAAGCGGTAAATCTAGAGTAACCCTGTAGACAGGCTGCACTGTAATTTATAAAAAAATATGTTTGATTTTCAAAAGCAACAGCCACTGATCCAGCACACTCGAGTCCCTGCTACATCAACTGACAAATAAATAATCAATGTACAGAGTATGTAATCGCCAGTAAGTCGATAGATATGAGTGTTGGACAATTTATTTAATAAGTACCTAACTTATATTCATACAAATTAATACCTCGAGACCTTACAGGTTTAAGTGCTGTCACTTTTAGTTGATAATTACATAAATTAGCTTTATTTCAATTACTTAATTCCAAGTTTCTTAGAATTCATTCTTATTCATAATAAATAAACTTTGTTGTAACAATAACCATACATAATAACTAAACGATATTTCAGGAAAAGTGAATAAACATTCAAAAGAAAGCACTCTTGCATACTTCTTGGAAGCAGATATGAGCCAGACTTCCTATAAAGCCTTAGTAAAGGACGTAAATGAAAGAAACTGCAAAATATACCCATGTTATGAGACAGTTCAAATTGCTATGCGGGACTGTTTACACCGTAATATTTCGTGTACAGAAATAGAAGTGAAGGTACCTCTTTAAAGCATACTAAATCAAAGTGTGGAAAGGCTTTGTGAGGCAGTAACCATGGATTGGAGTGCCAAATCTTTGAGAAAAGTTCAATTCCTGCTGAGATTGAGTTGTGACAGTTCTTCGGGTAGTTATAAGATATGTAGAACGTTGCGCATTGCTGTTGAAAAAGAGAATGATAAAACAGTTATAAAGGAATACGAAAGATTATCAAACAAAATCAATGAACTTCAGGGCCATAATTTTCTGTTATCAAATAACAAAATAGTTAAAGTTGTCTTTATTGTACATAAGACCTTATTCGATGGAAAGTGTGTAAACTGTATTCTTGGAAACAAAGCAACAACGCAAAGATGTCCCATGTGCTTTGCAAGCACGAATGATTTCGACAAAAAAACTTTTGATCTTACAGTAAAATAAAAAGATTTACATCGACTAAGGTTAGGATTTGGACCTTTACATTGTTTAATCAAGTTTTTCGAGCATTTGTTACACTTAGGGTATAAGAAAAAGGGAAAATCTTTGAACAAAAGTAGTTTAGGTATGTAATTATAAACTTTCTTCTACAAAACATTGGATTTTTCTATAAATACCATCCATTTTTTAGACACATATGAATTGGAGAAAAAACAAATTTAAAACAGAGTTTATAAAACGTTTGGAGTAAAAGTTGACCAGGAGTTGCAAGGGAAAGGTACGACAAATACTGGCAATCTTGCTAGGACGTGCCTCAGTGATCCAACAAAATTTTCAAAAGCTGTTGGAATTGATAAACGCTTAATCCGCAATACGACAACGATTATAGCTTTATTTAGATCCGGTGAAAATCTTCAACTAAAGGAGCTGAACAAACTTTGTTTACAAACGTACTAGATGATTGGAAAACTATATCCATGGGCAAAGATTACCCCCACAGTCCATAAAATATTGATCCACGGTTGTCAAATTGCCGAGTTATTTCCAGCGCCACTAATATTTTTTTCGGAGGATGCAAGTGAAGCTTGGCACCGACTGCATCGTAAATATATGATTTCTTATGCACGCCAGACAAGCAGGGTACAAAGACTGGCAGACATTTTCAATCGGGCTTTGTATTCGATCCCATCATATCATTAATAAATATTTAAGAAGGTTTAAAGAACAAGAATAAAAAATTATTGACAGAAGATATGAAAAAATATATACAGTAGTAAAACATCATACATGTAAAATTATTTATAAAAAAAATCAAAAACTGAAGAAATTTATTAAAATATTTTCTCCCACAATATATTTATATGTTATGAGTTGCTTTTACCTTACCGTATTCAAATATATATCATAATTTATACGTCAACCTATTTTTTGAAACACATGCATTTCCGTATTGATGAGCGATAAAGATATTAAATAATAAGATAATCGTTGCAACAATACTGAACCGTATATGTAAACAAACGGTTATTCAATAAGAAAATTGTTCTGAATAATAAATTAACAGTATATTCTCAGAATGTATGGGTCAGAGAGTAGTAAAAATTCATACTGTTTTATTAGCTTATTTGGTTATGGGCAATTTGATTTCTATTATTTATTTATGAATGAGCAAGCACGCTATGTCATTGGGTAACACGTTATTTACTATGTATGGTTTATTCAATAGTTGAAAAGCATGCCAACTCATTTGGTTAAAGGTTATTTCGACGCCTCCGACGAAGAAACGTACATGACAGTACTTTACCTATTACATTAGTATTGTAACGTGACGTCAAGTACGTTTCTTCGTCGGAGGCATCGATTTGTTATGGATAATTTCTTTATCAACGGATAAGTGTGCTAAATCATTTGGTTGTAGGTTATTTATGGACATGGTCGTGATCAAGTTAATATATATTGAATTGAAACGTTTACGTTGAGAAAAATGGTAACATAATCTAGATTTTGAGGTTTGGAACAACTGCACAGACGTTTTCTCGATAATTTTTTTTTATTCCCTGTGAAATAGGCCTAAATATAAAAAAAATCCATGACTCTATCTTGTGCAATAGTACAGATGCTAGGTTTTGAAGATATATCTCAAACGGGGCTCTGGGTGCGCCATTTTGAGTACACTGATTTAAAATATCTGCATTGGAATATCTTGTAATTTGTCTCTCTTATTCAAGCTCCAAATTCGTGGAAGTTTTGTTATTTCAAAAGCTCGTATATCAAAACATAATACAAAAATTAAAAAAAAAAGGTAACATAACTTAGATTTTGAGGTTAATATCTACTGTGTAGGGATTTTCTAGATAATTATCCTATGTTACGAATTAAATAAGCTTAACTTAAAAAAAATTCCACTAGTCAATCTTATTTATTTTTTAGAATGCTATGTTTTGAAGATTAATTTCAAACAGGGCACCGGGTGCCATATTGGATCCATCATTCTGAAAAATTATCTTTCGGACATCTTGTACATATAAATTCTTCGTATAAGTGCTAAGCCTATGAGGATTTCATGAGTTTAAAAGCATGTTTACGAAATATAATACAAAAATTTGAAAAAAAAGAAAAAGCCACCATAACCTTGATTTTGAGGTTAGAATAAACTGTATAGAGGTTTTCTAGATATTTATTCATTATTTTAAATAAAATAGGCTTGAATTTATAACAAAATCCATTAGTCAATCTTATTTATTTTATAGAATGCTAGGTTTTGAAGACTAATTTCAAACAGGGCACTGGGCGCCATATGAGATGCACCATTTTCAAAAATTTGCATTGGAACATCTCATACCTATGTCTTTTTGTTTGGATCCTAAATTCATGAACATTTTATTAGTTCAAAAGCTCGTATAACAAAATATAATACAAAATTAGAAAAAAAACGCTAATATAACCTAGATTTTGAGGTTAGGATCGACTGTATAGGTGTTTTTAATAATTTTCCTTGTTTAACAATTGGATAAGCTTTAATTAAAAAAAAAATTTATCGGTCTATCTTTTTTCGTTCTTGAGATATTAGGTTTTGAAAAAAAAATTCCAAAATAGTAGCGATGACGGACGCCCGTGCCGTACCATATTTTGTAGGGCTACCACTAGCCCGATGGCCCTTCTTGCCACACCTTTAACACGCACCAGACCTTTCTTTACCCTTAAAATCGTGTGCCAGATGCTTGAAGCTAAGGGAAGTAATTGTACTGGTAATAGTAGTAATATTAGTAGTAGTAGCTATAGAAGAAGAAGTTAAAGATCTTGTGGTATAAGTATCAGTAATAGTACTAGTAGCAGTAGTAGTAGTCGTCGTAGGAGTCGTAGTAGTAGAGGTAGTATTAGTAGTAGAATAGTTGTAGTGGTGGTAGACAGTGGCTTCTTTGCTTTTTAAATAAGTCGAATGATTATAATTGACTATACCATCAAATGTTGCGCTTAGTATTCGATATTTCATCGATCTATGTAGCGCGTTTCATTGCAAAAACAATGATTTACGTTAAAAAATTTTCAATTTAAAATCAACAGAACAATGAAGGCTAGGGCTCAAATCCAGACCTCCTTCTATTCGGGAAGGTTCTTTAACCAATTCAGCCACCAAAGCCTCGGCAAGGGCTCTCCCTCATTGCTCTGTTATGCGTCTCTTTGCAGTCGAACGAGGATAATATGTGATCTTATGAATGTATATGCCTTGATGGTGAATATTTCAAATAAGTTGAATTATTATAATTGACTATACTATCAAATGTTGTGCTCATCTTGCCGAGGCTTCGGTGGCTGGATTGGTTAAAGCACCTTCTCGGATAGAAAGAGGTCTGGGTTCGAGCCCCAGCCGGAGCAAGCCTTTTTTTCATTGTTCTGCTGATTTTGAATTGACAATTTTTTAACGTGAATCGTTGTTTTTGCAATAAAACGCGCTACATATATCGATAAAACATCGAATAATAAGCGCAACATTTGATGGTATAGTCAATTATAATAATTCGACTTATTTAAAATATTCACCATCAAGGCATATACATTTATAAGATCACTTTCTTTGCTTTTTATTTCAAAACGAGCATTATAGGTTTTTTATAAGCTTACGGACTACTTTTTTGTTTTCTGGCCTCTATACTAAGGACTTATCTTAATTCCTCGTGAAGTGTTTACATCAAATATTTTACAACCAACATAAATTAAGTCTTACTTACCGCAAATACCGGTACTACATCCATATGACTGTTAAGCAATATTGTTGGTAACAGGGTATTGGTTCCTAACCATGTCAGAACAATGATAGGCTTATTTTTTTCAATGGAATAAGTTGTCATAGGCAGATTTAGTGACTTAGCCTGTCTCTCCAAGAACTGTACGCAACTTCCTGTGAACAATATATATATATATATATATATATATAAAACTCTAATTTGCATAGGAATATGTAATATACCAAAGTACAATAATTTATAGCAACCGAAAGTTTATTTACTTCGCAATCGCTTCAGAGTATCATTAACAAACGTTGATAGAATTCTGAAGACTTAATGTAATGCTCTAATAGCACAGCCAACCAGGTGACTGTAAACGTTACCCTATTTTATTCGTATGATTTTAAATGGATCATTTTCATGTAAAAAATACAAACAAGAAGGTAATTTTATTTCCATGCTTTTCAGCTTTTTAAACTTTGTGTCAGTACCCTTTGTTGTCTTCACTTATTTATGGAATACTTAGAAAAATACTGAAATAAGTATGATTTAAAGTACATCGTTCAACAAATATAAAAAAACATGAATTCGAATTGGTATTATGAACAAAATCCACATATAAAATTAAAGTGTCATGGTTAGTCCAATGTAGAACTAAAAAAATTGTAAAGGTATTTAGTAAAATTTCTTGATCTCTTATTTAATGAAAAACTTACAAAGCCATATAGTCTGTATTTGCCATGTCTCATGTAATTTCCAACATTGTATGCATCGAGTACTAATTTGTCGCTGTAGGAATTTATATATTATATAGTTGTATGGTTTTAGTGTAAGTACTAGCTCCACCCAGCTCCCCCGCACCTCCACCTTAAGTCCCCACCAGACTCCCATTACCTCCGCCTCAGCTTCTTCGACAACATGTTTATCCTTTCGTAAATAATTTTAACAACACTATCATTTTCTTCTAAGTATTCACATACCTATATGAAAAACCAACCATACCCCTATAATTATAAAATATTTTATTATACATATTTTAAGTAGAATTAACTAAAAAAAGGGGAGTCGTTGAAAAATTAAAGTAAACAATTAAGTGAAAACCGAACAAATGACGTATGTTTATATTCATTATCGTTTTTTATTTTTATTACATGATTTAAGATGATTTATAAGTGTTCTGCACTAAGGTAACCGTTATCATAACTGTAAAGATAAAAATGCATATGAAGCCGGAAATAAATTAGATAAAAAAAAAAAAATACAGTTATTACTTAGTAATATTCGTTCTTATATACGCTATCGCTCGCATTATGAAAAATGAAATGAAAATAAAGAGTAACGAAAGTATAATAGCATACTAAATATATGTAGAAAAGAAGACCTGAATTTCATTTCCTACTTCAGAATTGACAGCAGCAAATCTAACAACCAACTATACTTCATACTGCTTTAAACAAGCAAATGAGAGGAGTCAAGACTGACTTTGTAATTTTCCGAATAGTATTAAAGTAAATTAGGGCAGCTAAAAAAATCGCTCCCATATTGCTGGTTAAGTCGAAATCGTACACAACATATAATATGATATAAAAAAAATTAGGTGTCTTTAAAAGCAGCTATTTTAAGAGCCAATGATAGGGCTGACATGTTTTTCGAAATAACAAATCTATTGTTACGTGTGGATTATTGAATATTCAAGCTTGCAATGTTACTAAATAGGCTTAGATATTGGTTATGTATTGCTGGGCAAGCTGGTGATCGGTTTATTTAAATATATTAGCTTATATTGTTTTACATATAATCGAATATAAGCCATGACAATAAATACTGACAGCTGATCAGAAGATCATAAGTAACTATGTTATTAGTCGTACGGAGTCCTTAGTTGTAATGAATTATCAGACGCAGAACCTGTGGTTGCTGATTAATCGATAATCAGATTACTTAAAAAAGTCCTGGTTTATCTAGGATAGTCATCTTTGCGAACAGAATAACAACCATGCGCAATATAAAAGTAAATCAGAATATACTATAAGAGGCTTATGCACGGAAAGCAATGGCAATGTAAAAAAGTGTTTTTGTTTAAAATTGTATACTAAAAAGATATCGATGATGATCGGTATATAAAATAAGCTGCAAAAATAATTCTACAAAAATGAACATGATGTATAAAGTCTTAAGTCATGACAAGTATCTTTTTTCAGCACAGCATGAACGCTACTACAAATCATTGGTAAATAAAGGTATTTGTTTTCAGTAGAACGACCAAGAAGGGCTTATGATGCCATTTTTTTCATAATGTTTACATTATGATTTTCATTAAAATTAAAAAAAAACTTCGTGTCTTATAAAATTCTAATTATGCTATTTAAATTTTTTTAAATATTCTTAAGTTGTTTTTAAAAAATTGTTGTTCTAACCTTTTTGAAAACTGAAATATGTCTGACGTTTAATGTTATCCTGTTAATATCTTTAATACATAATTTTATCAATTAAAATAACATTGACTATGAGTATTATAATAAATTAAAAAATAGTACTTGGAAAAACATAATAAATTACTTTGATCCAACAAATTTAAAGTCTGTAATAAATTTTTCAAATTTCATTTACAAATTTCACAATACATCTAGTAGGAAAATTCTGTTCATATTAAGCAAACATTGGACTTTACGTAGTCAAAATATTCCTAACAGTAAGGAGTCCCTTAAGCTAAAAAGAAATCACAAAACCACTAGAAATTATGAAAGTTTTTCCACTAGAATAGTGGTAATTGTATAAAATGTATAAATAGTGTTTGAAAAATGTAAAAAGCATAAATGCGTACAATCGACGAAATTATTGTACTTATATAAGTATACAGATAATCTAATGTAATGTAGATGTGATAAAATTGGTTTAAAAGTCTGATTATTTTTAATATGTTCGTTGTAGCTTTTATAATTTCTCTGTAAGTATTTAAAGTAATGGTATCTTTAAAAAAAAGCTGCGAGTTAATATAAAAAATGTATCATATTTGTTCTACATAAATGCACTCGGTAATATGTGCTGAGTTAAGGTAGATTATTTTTTATCTAAAATCACAATCCATAACGGCTGTGTATCTGTCCGAAGTCCTAGCTGAAGAAATCGTTTTTTTTACTGTTCTATTATTTTTCAAATTAAAAGTTAAAAAAAAAAAAATATTCTCAAAACAGGATTAGAAAACCGAAAAAATTGAAGAATAAATAAAAAAAAATTCCAATATATTTCAATAATCATTCTATGAATTAAGGTATAAAGCAATTATAAGATTTTTTTATGAATAAGTGCAAGATTGATTATTATTAAAAGAAATTTTATACATTGATATGATAATTATTAAAATGATTTATTTTATAAGTATGAATTTTTGAAAAATTTTCAAGCAGTGCGTGCAGGCAGGCGAATATACATACGGAATAAGTATCACAAAAAAATAGGACATGATACGTAATGTAATCACACAGATAACAGAGAATTCAACTGCGATATTCTTTAAGACTATAAAGGTATTCCTTAAATATAAGAAGATTCCTGTGTGACGCCAAGTCAACTAATTGCAAAACTTCTAAGTACTGACAAAACTCAGGGTATAAAACTTAAAAATTCAGTTTTCTACACATATACACCTGCTCATTCTCGTTTCATGATTATCCGTTTAGACATTGTGCAGAATGCCGTTGATAATTGTAATGACTTTAATAATTATATCTTTGAAAATTATTATTATGAATCAATTCAAAATAGTTCAGATTATTATAATTACATGAGTAAAAATGGTAATTACAGTACTAAAATAGAAATAAAAAGTTTTGTAAATATTAATGACATTTATGTTAAAGTTGTATAACAAAATACGAATCATGTTTTTGGCAGTTCGATGAGTGACAAAAACTTAATATTGCTGTTATGTGGTAATATGGCTTCTGTTCATTATGATATTTTGGACGACAAAAATTGCAAAATTGATAAAGATAGTAAAGAATTAAATACATATACTCAAAGATCTGTTAAAAATTATGTGAATAATGATGAATCAACCATAGATATTCAGAGTTTTGAAAAAAAAAAAAAAAAAGATAAAAAATGATAATAATAAGGAAAAAAAAAAATTTGGAAAATTTATACTTATTAAAATCAAAAAGAATTAGGATATAGAAAATATATGCTAAAAAGCTTTTCATTATTTTTTTTTATGAATAAATGGATTATTTATAGGGACACCAGTGTGAAAAATAGTTTTGATAATTTTTATCATAAGAGTATTGATTATCATAACTTTATTAGTAACAATAAAAATTATGGAAATGAAATTGAAATCAGGAGTTTTGTCAATAATAATAATAATGTAAAGGTTGTTACTGGGAATTCTATTACAACTTATGAAAATTTATCTAGTAAAAAAAATTTAGTAATATCATATAATAACCACAAAAATTTTCCTTATTACGACGTTATTGAATGCTGTAGTTTTGAGACAAAAATTAATGTTAAAGATAAACAAAAACGTTAAAAGATAAAAGTAAAAAAAATTTGAAAAATGTATTAAAAAAATTAGAGAATACAAAAAAAATACTTCTCAAAATTTTGTTGAAAAATATTAAAACGTGAAAACAAAAATTACCATGATAGTCAGATTTAAAAAAAAAAAAAGACATATAGCATCAAATTATACTGCCTAAACTTCTGAAATTAGTTATTTTGGAGAAATAAGTTCTGAATATCCATTTTATTTTGCTGTTTTTTGGAAAGAAGAGAGGAAAAAGTTTTGTTGTAAAAGAAAACAAATTATTCCACCCATATTAAGCGAATACGACGAATTATTGAACAAAATTTTGTTATGTGACAATAGTTTTCGAAAACTAATAGGATACTACAATAACATATTTTTTCTTGCATCATTTAATACTAATATTTTACATGCAAAAAAAGGCTAAATAGAATTGAAAAGTACAAGGTCAATTTTGTTATTCAACACCTAACTCTTTAAAAATTCAGTAAATATGAAGCCTTGTAATAGCCAACTATACATGTATGATGATGTCCATGCAATTGAAGAAAGACGTAGCTAAATCCAAACTTACTTAAATAAGACTTATAAATTCTGATAAAAATTTTAAATAAAAATCTAATATCAAAAAGTTATAAATATAGATATCAGCTTACAAAATCACAAAATTTACCTAAGTACAAGATGTTTTTTTTGCGTTAAAATAGTGAACACGGTTATAGGTACAACAAACCAGTAACAGCTGAGTATAGTGCAATTATAGTTTCTCAAGCTGAAATTTTTAATGACTTTGATTTATGTGTTCATGCTAAAACCTTCCAGATAATATGCCAACTTATACTAATTTAAATAAATTATCCAAATATGTCGATCCTACAGTTTTTCCTTTGTTATTTCTATCTGTTGATTGAGGTTAGAGTATGAATTATTTTCAAAATCCAAGAAAAAAAATTCAAACTATTTCAAATTTGCAATATTCTGTTGACAGATTATCGTATAGACCAAAAAATTTCTAGTTTGATCCTTTATCAAGAGCTGGAAAATTGACACTACAATACTTTTTAAATGCTGATATTATTGTAGAAAATAGTCGTATGAACTATTTAAGAAACAATCAAAAAAATTTATGTATTGAATATTATCAAGGATTATTGGATCATAGTATGAATAGTGCATCTAACGTTACACAAAATTTTTAACATAGAGAAAAGATTTGAAACCTTTTCATCTTACCTTAAACGTATATAGGTTGACCTCAATATATGCAACAGCAATATAAAGATGCAATGGCTATTATGAGACAGTGCGGTAGACCATATTTGTTTATAACTGTCACGTGTAATCCAAAATGGAAAGAGATTGCATGTGTATTAAAAAAAATTTCCAAAGAACACTTTACCAAAAGAATGGCTATCCCGTATTACCAAATATTATACAAAATAATGGCTATCCAGAATATAGAAGAAGACACGATGTGTCCGACAAAAATATATACCGAATTAAAAATTGTCATGAAAAAATGGTTGTTGACAACTCAATGGTTGTACCGTACAATAAGTTTTCATTCATAAAATACAAATCTCACATAAAAGTTAATTACTGTGAATCAATACAAAGCATAAAATACATATACAACTATATTCATAAAGTAAACGATAGAGCATTTTGTAAAATACAAAAAGATATAAATTGCAAAAATGAAGTTTTATGATGAAATTAAACAATACATCGATGCATCATCTTTAAGGTCAATAGAAGCCGCTTGAAGGCTATAAGAATATTCCATCTGCAGTAGAAGTCATTGTGTAGTAAATTTACCAGTGCATCTTAAAAATAAACAAAATATAGTTTTCAATAAAAAACAAATTTCTGAATCTTTGAATAATTGCAGAACACAACTTACATAATAGTTTCAATTAAATAAAACAGGTAATTTTGCTCAAAATTTTAAATACGTAAATATTTCAGAATATTATGATTTTAATAAAACGACTAAAAAATGGGAAAAAAGACAACGTTCCAGGAAACATACTTCAATCGGTAATTGAATGTTATTTCTCCGAAAAACCGAGAAACATTTTATACGAAGTTAATATTAAATAAAAAAAATGGTTGTACATCTTTTCAAGACTTAAAAACATATGAAGGTAAAACACATACAACTTTTAAAGAAACTGCAATGAGCATGGATTTACTTAAACACGAATTACAAATTTGGACTATTTTCGAAGAAGCTAGCGCTGTTGAAAACGGTGAAAAAAAAGGTGATGAGATCTGGAAAATGTTTAAAAGCAAGTTTACAGAAGATTTTAAAACAAATAAAGAAAATCAAGCTTCTTTACGTTTAAATGACATGTTTAAATTAGACAGTAAACGTTGTGAAAATTCCAATCTACCTGTTCCAGAGAATATTAATCTAGATGTAAATAAAAATAATAAAGAAATTGTATTAAGTAAAAAAAATGTTCGATAATACATGTGAGAAATTTAAAAAAATACAAAAACATATTTTCCAATCCATATGTAATGGTATTAATAAAATTTTTTTTATTGATGGTCCAGGAGGATCAGGAAAATTTTTTCTGTGCAACACTTTAATGTATTATTTAATTTCTAAATAAAAAAAAAAAAAAACTTAATGGCATGGATAGGAACTGCATCAATATTACAATCAAATAGTATGACAAGACAGGACATTTAGATTACCATTAGCATTAGATAATATTAAAAGCTCTTTTATGATGTATGAAATCGATAAAAAATAGCTAAGAAAAGTAGATTTAATTATATGGGATGAAGCTTCAATGATTCCAAAAAAAGTATTAGAAATAGTTGACAGAACTCTACAAGATTTGTGACAATGATGAGCCTTTTAGAAATACATAAATACAGTTAGGTGGAGATTTCGGCCAAATTCTGGCTGTAGTTGAAAATAGTAATCGAAGTATAATAACTTCTGAAACGAATGTCATCATATTTATGGCTTTTTTTAAATATGTATAAATGACAAATAGACATGCGATCAATAGATCAAAGATTCTTAAATCAATTATTAAAAATTGGAGATTGCCCTATCAAAAGTTTCAATGTTCCTGAATATTGGATTACTGCTGATGTTCTTCGAACATATTTTAAACGATATCAAGCTTAACGTTGCATAGTGCCATAATAACAACTCATGATGAATGTAAACATTTACTAAATGATAACGTTATAAATAATATGGAAGAAAATATTGTACCATACTACAGTACAGATAAAGCTACTTACAAAGGTGTTGACAAAGCAGACGATGACATTTATATTGATTTTCCAACAGAAGTTTTGAATAACATTAGAAAAGATCTTTCACCACATGACCTTAATTAAAAAATCGGGGCAGCAGTAATTTTCATAAGAAATTGAAGCAATAATGATGGACTTTCTGATAGTTCAAGATTAAAAATATCGAGATTCTATAAATTGAATATTAAAGCTAAGATCATAACAGGAAACAAAATTGCAAATAACGTTTTTGTACCACGCCTAACATTACCTTCTGGAAATAACTCTTCTTTATCCCTTATTTCATACAGAAAATATTTTTCTATTGTTTCAGCTTTTTGAATGACAATAAATAAATCTCGAAGTCAAAGCTTCGATGAAATCGATCTTTGTATTAATAAACCTCTTTTTTCTCATGGTCAATTATATGTAGCATTGTCTAGATGCAAGAATCCTAATAAAACTTTTATACAATTAAATTCAAGTGACAGTAACATTGTTGAAAACATAGTATGGGAAGAAGTTTTTAAAAAAGTTGGATATTCAGAAAAAAAACATTTTTTTACGTTAAATCACGGAGAAAACAAAAGAATTTTAGAGGGTGCCGAGGGGAGGTAAGGGGGGTGAGGGGGTGGGACAAGGTTACAAGTAACAATCGTCAAAAAGACGTAAAAATCAAATGAATACTTCAGTGATGTGAGGGAGAAAGAGGGGGGGGGGGCAGAGGAAATTACAGTCCTTACAATAATATACATAGTAAAATATATGTATACATATATTCTAGTATGGCTCTGCCACCTGCACGCTTTACGTGCCAACGCCCTTATTCTTTTTTTCTGCATAGGTCTTAATTGCTAATACAGGAATTTATTCTTCAGTACATTCATGCGTACATCCGTAGACAACTGGAATGGACACTTAGAAATTAGCTTAGCATTCGAACTGATATAGTCAATGCAAGAAATTCCTTTCCAGATTAAGCATTTCTGTTTCTCTAATTCAATACCAATGAATGACCTCAATCGGAATTGAATGTTAATATTTATACATATTTATAAGTACATAGAATTTATAAAAAAATTATTGTTACGTAACCAATCAAGCGCTTCCTTGAGCACTTCTGAAAACTGCAAAATCGATTATGAATATCAGTTCATAAGACGATACCAGTTCACAATTCTTACTTTTTATCAGCGAAAGAAAAATATTCCTTTATCTATTTCTTGTATACATTTATACATTCTTTTACGTTCATCTTCTCTGTGTCATAACTTCTTACAATCAAGTACCCTTAAAATGATTCTAATGGAATTTAAAATAGTGTCTAGTACAATATTCATACTACAGAGTATAATATCAAAGACCTCTACATGTATTATTATAGGACATGTGAGAATTACTTTTTACATTAACTGTATCTCTAAGTATAAAAAGATCAAAATGTCATTTCACGTTCAAGCAATGCTCTGCGGTCCCTAATCAACTTATATATTTAAAAAGACTTGTATATTTTACAGTATATACATATCTTCTTGCACTCTAGTTGTAGCTCTCTTATGCATACATATACATTAATTTTTGATTCTATATTTCTTACTTATCTTATTAATTCTTTTTTTTTCCTGTCTCTTCATGTACAATATTTTTTTTTGTTTATTGCAAAGCCAAAATTTATTATTTCAAACCCTCTTTATTTCGCCCTTTTCACAGTCTTATATATCAAACTATACTATTTTTCTTCAAAATCCCGTGCTTAGTTTTCCTTTCACTAGAACCTTTTATCACTCTTCGGTTAAAATATTATTTCTGTAAAATACTTGTCAATAACAATCCTGATTTTTTTCTATTTTTTGATTAATTAAAGTCTTCCAACCACTTGCTCAATTCTGTTTGATTTTTTCAAGCTCACTTTTCTTGGCTGCCATTTTAATAATTTATATTATTTCCTTATCCGCTAAGTTTTTATATCAGACTGTAACTGCTTTGCCCCATTTTGTAGGATTTTTATTGATTATTCATACTAATTTTTTTATTAATCATACGTGTAGTTACCTGCTCCTAATTATTTTTAAACAGCGTGATAAATAATTGTCTGACCTTCTTCTTATGTCTACTCTATGAGAACCCTCATGCCTCTTAATAAAATGTATATCCTTGTGTGCTTGCTTCTAAACCTAACATTATTTGTTTAGATTGGCTTTTTTCCGCTTTCTCTTTTTTTCCATTACAGAGGCTTTGCATTGCAAAAACTACCTTATTTTATCATTAAACCATAAAAAATAATCGTTTTTTTAAACAGCTTACTTTCTCTCTTTTTCTGAAGTCCCAATCTGCGTTAACAGCCTTTTGTATCATACTATTTTTTTTTCTCAGTGCAACGAGACAAAATTTTTTGTTAAGAACCACACTTCCAGATCTTAATACTCGTTTTAAACTTAAAATACCTCCCCTTATATTTAAACAGATCATTTACTATTTCTTCTTTATTGCTTAAGATTAGGGTGTTTTTTCATACTTCCAGCCTATTTTTTGTACGATATATATCTTAGTCTATTAGCATCTGCTTTGTGTCTTTAGAATGCTCCACGTATGAGGCAGTGTCATAACAAAATTCAAGACAATGCATTTTTTTGTATTGTAACATCTACTGTATTATTCTAAATTCACTTATCGTATTTATTCTCTTCATTATCTGATTTTTTGTGCGTTCAAAAACTATTTTTAACATTTCTGAAATTCCATACCTAGATCTATTATGTCTAATTATGACCCAAAGATTTCTTTATTGATTGTTAAAAATGCTGTTTTAACGTCTTCAATGACAACATATGATTTATTGCCCCTTGCATTAGAACATGTTCAATAAATCTATTAAGTATGAAATTATGATTCGTTATTGTAATTTTTACATTAAAGTGAGCTATTCCTTTACTCTTTCAACAATTATAATTGCAAATATCTTAAATTTGTTCACGGTCATTCTCAAAGACAGTAGGAGACACTCAGAGAGACTCTTGGAGACTCCAAGAATGGCATGAACAAGTGTTCTTCTCCAACTCTCTCCGACTGTCTCCAAGTGACTCTGACTGTCCCCGAGAATTATATCTATACACATTAGGTTATAGGAGTATATATAACAAAGTTTTATATTCACTTAATCGTTGCCTAACCTTGTGGGTATAGATGTATATAATTCTCGGGGATAGTCAGAGTCACTCAGAGACAGTCGGAGAGAGTAGGAGGAGAAACTTGTTCATGCTATTCTTGGAGTCTCTTAGAGTCCCTTTAAGTGTTTCCGACTGTCTCTGAAAATGACTGTAAACAAACCGCTTGTATCCTTTCTTTAATAACACAACTTTCGTGCAGCTTTTAACACCCTCTTACTCATCCCTGCGTCGTAATTTGACAAAATTCTTGCTATTTAGCAACCTTTAACCAATTTGTCCTTTTGTCTATAACACATTAGGCATTTTTCTTGATTAAATCATTTGAATTATGGAAAAGTTTTCAAAATATTCTCTTATAATTCCCTTGTTTTCTGCGGATTTTCTGTTTTTTTTTCCCCTCCCTATATTCTTGTCAAAAACTTTCTAGACTTTGTTATTCATTTGAATATTTTTTTTTTTTGTTTCCCTTATAATATGTCTCATTGTTATCTCCAAACACATTTTAAAATAATTTTTTATTTTCCACTTTATATATCTTCATTTTTTTTGGTTCAAATTTCCAATCACTTTTAAAAACTCATCTAAATCTTGGCATTCTGACACGTTACCTAGTTTTTTTATCTAATATTTAATTCTTTTATCTCTTATAACCATTTCTTTTAGTCTAAAATTAAACTCTTGTACTCTCTTTCTCTTATCATTCATCCAGTCTTTGAATTTACCTCTATTTTTCTTTGTTTGCTAGATCATTCTTAAACCATTTTTATCGATTATTCAATATTTTTCTGTCTTGATTTGATCATCCTTACGTCCTCTACTACCAGTGTAATTACATTTGTTACCCTCTATTATTTATCTGGGATATTTATCCCACCTTAGTTAATTATTTGATCTGAATAGTGTCATGTACAATATCGTAGCCATGTGTCCATGCGCCCCCCTCTTTCATGGGCCCACCACAGAGGGGCAGCGGGAGAGAGGAGAAAGTTAGCTAGGAAGGAAGGAACAAGGGGGTCTGCGGCACACCAACAAAGCGATAGGTACTCTTGCGGAGCGACTATTCTCTCGGATCATTAACTAATAAACGAAATATATTTAAGTCCCTGTATATTTTATTCCGTGAGCACCCCAAGGCCATCATAATCCACGTAACAGTTTGGTAACAGCGGTGGGATGGCTATCGCGAATTAAATTGGATAAAATAATAGGATTTTTTTTTTTTTACGCACGGTCGTTTGATATTTTTTTTTTACGCGATTTTTTGAGAAACGCACATAGTGTCATGCCAGGAGGAATAAAAACTACAGCAAAGAGGGAGAGAGAGTCATAATCGCAATAAAGCGGCCGTGGACAGAGACAACCCCAGACGATCAGCATCATAAGGAGGAAGGACACCCAGGAGACTATCAACGGAGAAGGTACCAGGCCATGATGTACGGAAGCATCTTGGTCATCATAATCTTGGCAGTAAATACCAGGTAAGGGGAGTCATATTACATTTGAATGCATTTATACTGTACCGGGGGTATAAAAATAAGAGCTTGTTCGGGTTAGTGTGATCATAAAATTATTTATTATCTCTGATTGCGTGACGATTTTTTTTGGTTGTTGGAAGGCTTGTTACCGAAGTAGGTAGTCATTTGTTGAATATAAGGGTGGTCATATCGATAATTAATTGGGATAATTCGACGCAAGCAGCTTAGACCCGTAAGAAAGAAAGGCCGAAAAGAGCTACTAGAGTAAATTATAGGAAGTTATAGCGCGGAGCAGGTTGATCTCCTGCCACAGCGACGGTATTAGTAATTAAAACCCGACGAAATTTCAATTAGGCACACAATGGAAAGTCACGAGAGGCCACAAATCGACATACTGAGCGACGGGGGGAAGCAATTACGTTGGATACTAAAAATGAATCGGAATCAGAAATGCTGACTGTGGTGAAAAAAATGAATAAAAAACAACGTATTCTCATTATGAAATTGTTGAAAAAGGTGAAACCGGGAATAGTCAGGGAGAAAATTTGGCCACCAAAACAGTTAGGTGGGAAAGAGAAAATGGGACCGCTTAATGAGCAGGCACAGGAAATAACAAATGGGTCCACATCGAGATATGTGGAACACATGACAGGAAACGGGGCAATTAAAGACATACGAAACGAAAATACGTACGGGAATAAGCCGTCACGACAAAATACTCAACAAACGACACAGAGTATGAAGCAATTCACCTTAGAGCGCTCGGGGGAAATGTTAGAGCAACAACGGGATGGATATGGGTTCCACAATCAATACGGTTTTGGAGCACAAACAACGGAATGGCTGAATCTCGCAAACACGAAGACATATAATCTCGAGCAATATTTACAAAATCAACAGATTCCGACTCAGCTAAACACCAACCTTATAAGCCCCGTTGTAAACCAACAGCAGGCTGAGAACACAAAGCCCTTTAACACGTATTATGACGCACTGGCCCAGGTAAACAGCGCGAAAAGCGGCATCCCTATATTTAACAAGGACCCGATAAACTTTCCACTTTTCGAACAGATAGTGCAAACGGAAAAAACAACAGTCCTGCGGCAGTATAAGAAATATTTTATTGGAACACTAGGGGGCAAATTAAGAGGCACAGCGGCAGAGCAATTTTGCGCTCGGTCATCACTGTTCAACAGTACAGATGACTTTTTGCTAGCACTATCACAACGATTCGGGAGCATGGGGGGTGCCGACACACTGTTAGCTGAATTAAAAATGCCAACCCAACAAAATAGTGAGTCGATTATACAATACTGCAGTCGCGCTCAACGACTGAATAACCGCATCATGATGACCCATGACTCGAGTGCACACATGTTGGAAATACAGAAAACCGCATTGAAAGGTAGCGCAGATAGAGAGGCTGCAAAACAGTTTGTATACGGTCTAAAACTACCATATAGATGGAATGTAGCGAGACTTAAACCGTCAACGTTAGAGGAAGCGATCGAGGCAGCGACAAGCGTGACAACGAGTTGAGCCTACGCCAAACGGGCAGAGGGAAATTTAACACATACGCTACGCAAGAACACTGCTTTCGGGAGAGGGAAAACCCGAGGATAGGTATGATAATGAGCGAGGCACCCGTCGGAAAAGACAATACGGACAAGTGGGACGGATTAACGAGTAGAATGGTGTTCGTATTGCCAGAAATATCGCCTGCACTCTACAAGTAGCTGTGAAAAATTGTGGAATGATGTGAAGAATGGAAGAATAAAAAATCCCAATAAATCACCCGAAGAACCGTACGAAAGATTTTCGGAGGAGAACGAAAGTAGGCCTAATTATAATAAGCAAGTTTACGACACACGACAAAACCACATGAATTTCAATTATGGGAATTATAATAGCCACTGTTACGACACACGGCAAAACAACCCGAATTCCAATTATAGGAATTACAATAACCAACGTCACGACACGCGGAAAAACCACCCGAATCCAAATCATAGGAATTATAATAATTATAATGAAAATAGCTATAACAGCCACCAGCAACCAAAAAGGATACGAGCGTGGTAGCAATAGATACCCTAATAACAATTATTATAGAAATAATGGCAAAAGTAACAATAGTTATGTGAATCAGCGGTCACGAAACGAATACGGGGGTGATTACAATAGCAGACTAAGCGAGGCTAATGGGAATTTAAATATTCAAAACAAAAGAAACAACAATACAAACTGGAATAATAATTATGGCGGGTATGATCAGCGTCGCGAAAATCAAAACAAAGAACGTCGAAACAGCCCTTGAACGGAAAAAAACACAAAAGGAGAGTAAAAACGAACTCTCTCGCAAAACTATAAATATACTTCAGGCAGGTATCACCCCCATCGATATTTATGAGAGGATCTAAGCTACGAGACGGAAAAGTTAAATTTTACGCCGATACAGGCGCCGGAATTTCAATTATACAGAAAGACAGTATCCTTCCAAATACTTTCATTTATAGGAGGATCCAGCATAATATTGTTGGAGTTATGCACGGCGAGCGTAGCACGTGAGGTATAGTAGAAATACCGCTCAACACCCTTGTATGTACGTTGCATGTGGTCCCACAGGACTTTCGGATAAATGTGGAAGGTATAAAAGGATGGGATTTGTTAAAAGCATACAAAGACCGCATATGTGCAGATGAGAATGTGTTGCAATTAGGGGGCACAAAAATTAGATTAGAGCCGGAAAGGCTCGAGATTCTTGCCAGGACAAGGCAGTTAATATATGCTCGTGTAAAAAAAACGAGCGAAAAAATTATGGTTTGCTAGGTACCTTTACAGAAAATAAAAGATGGAATATTTTTTGGAAATTTTGTAGCTGTTAATAATGAGGGAAAAATTTATTTGAAATGTATCAATACACTTAATAGAACAATTATTATACCAATATCTGAAGTTGAACTTTTGGATTGCGAAATAATGCGAAATGCTGATTCATACAGCGTCGAAGGGGACGACGCTCAGGGCGTTAGCGAGGCGATGATAAGACTTTTCAAAACAGGGTGTCAGGAGAATAAAGAATCTAGTTATGCTATGGGTGAAATAACAGAAGATTCGGAGAAGAACATCAAACGTTATACTGAGGGGGAAGTAAAAATACACAGCAATACGTCGGACAAGGAGAGAAATGCGAAAGTTGAAAAAAACATGCAACTCATTGACGTTTCAAGCTGTAACGAGGAAGAAATGTTAGACGTTCGAAAACTTATAGAATACGATCCGTTCGTATTTGGCCTGAATGGAGAGCCGTTAAAAGCTACTAATATTTTAAAGAATCGCATTACGACTACGACGGATAAGCTTGTGATGGCAAAACGCTATAGATATCCGCCTGCGCTGAGAGAAGAGTTGAAGATAGAAATAGAAAAATTACTCGAGCAGGATATAGTTGAGCCATCGAAGTCGCCATATAATTCGACCATGTGGATAGTGACCAAAAAAGCAGGGCCGGACGACGAAAACCGTTGGCGAGTAGTCACAGACTTTAGACTGCTGAATGAAAACACTGTTTGGAGCAGTCATCCCATGCTGTTCCAGAGTGATATACTCGAGAATCTGGCAACAGCCCGGTACATCACAGTCGTAGATTTAAAGCAAGGGTTTTTCCAAATAGAAATTCACGAAGACGATGCACACAAAACGGCTATTTCCGGGCCAGATGGACACTACCAATATAAAAGAATACCAATGGGGTGCACAGACTCCCCGAATACATTTTTTAAAGCAATGACTCTTGCCTTGGCAGGATTTTAAGGGTACAAAATTGAGGTTTACTTGGACGACATTATAGTATTCGCTCCGAATCTTGAAGAGCACGGAAAACGCTTTATAAGGCTCCTAAAACGACTGGGTGAGGCTAATTTGACTATTGAGCCAAAAAAATGCCTATTATTAAAACGTTAAGCAAAAGTCCTGAGACAAATTGTCGGTGAGGGAAAAATAAAAACGGACCCAGAGAAAATTAAGGCCCCAAGAAAATACCCAAAACCTACAAATGCGAAAAAAATAAAACAATTTCTTGGATTCGTCTCGTATTACAGGATATTTATCCAAGGTTATGCAAAAATTGCTAAGCCACACTCCAAACTCTTGAAAAAAAAAACAGACTTCAAATGGGAAGAGCAGCAAGAGCGAGCCTTAAAATCACTCGTGGATGCGTTATGTAGCGAGCCAGTCCTTGCAGCACCCGACTTAGGCAAGCCCTTTATTGTAACAACTGATGCGTCAGATTACGCAATAGGCGCAATACTGAGTCGAGGCGATCTTGGTAAAGATCAATCGTGCAAGTATGCCTCACGATGTCAGCAGGGTATTTAACTGCGCTATCCTACTTATAATAAAGAACTGCTAGCAATCGTCTTTGCGAAAGAGCAGTTCAGACCATATCTGTATGGGCGCAAATTTACGGTCGTTACAGACGATGAACTATTAGAGCATTACCATACGTCCAAAAAACCTGACATTTGATTTAATAGGCTAAAAGCAGAGTTAAAAGGCTACAAGTTTGACGTAGTATATCCTCTGGGATCATCCAACAAAGCGCCAGACGCTCTCTCCTGCAATCAAGTGCTAAGAGAAGGGAAAGTGAACACCGAGCTGAACAAGAGAAAGAGGGGCTAGCCGATAGCAACGGACCGCCAGCACGAGTATTTAAATTACGCGCAACTCTTAGAAAAAGGATTCAGGGTAGACCTATGAAAGAAAATATTTGCTGCTCAGAATCAGAAAGTTCGGATGATAAAGTACAAAATAAAAAACAACACTACGACCGGCCCAACGAGAATGAATCAGACATAAGCATCGATAGGCAAGTAGACGGCGAGGCAGACTTAGAATCAGAGCAACCGAATTACGAAGAGTGCCCACTGAGATTACAAAGGCGTACAAGAAAAGATATAGTACGTTATATACATGATGAGGATGAGAAGGAAATTAACGCAGTAATAATCACACCGGGAGATGAAGTCATTTCGAAGGGACAAACTGACGGAAAATTGCGTTACATGATAAAAAAACCAGGATTTAGAAAAGGGGTAAAAACAACGAGTACACCAGCAGTAGTACAGGCAAGGCAAAAGTTGCGAAAAATGCGTAAAACAAGTCGACAGCCTGCACCGACAGAAACCGCAGTTCTCCGTTACACCACAGATATTCGAGTCTTTAAAAGAAATAATAATAGCCAATTGCGGCACGCCACAAACTTTGGAACTGAACGCGGTAAAAGATACAAAATATCAAGGCACAAGAATAGATCATACTGCCACTCCAGGTATAGAAGCAATAAAAGAGCCAAATATGCACGATCTATTAGAGGGTATGTCAGACGAATTACGGGCACAAGTAATGATTGATATCAGACATCATGATGTCCAAGGCGAACCAGGTATGAGAATCGACGTATTGGAGCCTAAAGAAATTACAGCGACGGAAAGTGCACCACACGATATAATTGAAAAAGAGAACGAAACATCGCATAGTGGGAAAGAAAAAATCCTACTAGAACAATCTAGGGTCCAAATGAAAGTAGAATTCAATGTCTCAACAGAGACAACTATACTGCCAGATTGATGGCTGGAATTTTGAGACGATGATATCTGAAAAAGACGAATAAATGTGCTGTGCCAGACGTAACATTTGCTAAAATACCGGGGTTACCGCACGACCCACCCGGAAACTGCCTGTTTTACACTCTAATATTTTTATTGCATCTTGACATCTCTACCGACGAGCTACGGACGATTTTACGTGACTTAAAATGGTTACGATAATCAGAGAACCAGAGGTGACAGAGAAAATACTTAAATCAAAAACAAGTTATGGAAATGGTGATTGCATATCCATACTGTCGCAGGAATTCAAGAAAAATGTATGCGTAGACTTTGCAATAACCAACGGTACGTACCTTTACTCGCACTAAATATCATCAAAAAATGAAGAGTTCTACCACATATATCTAGAGGGAGTGGGCAACAACGCACATTACATACCCTTAATATAATCATCCGACGGAAAGGAGCCAAGTAACAAACCAAACTGCGAGCATCACGAAAATAACCAAGATAAATATGAAAGTCAGCAGGGTAGCTATAGTAAAGACGACAGGATAGACCGTGATAAGCGAGGTAAAAATGTAAAAACGCAGTAGGGAGCAATACAGCGACCGACCGAAACCAAGGTAACCACAAGCGATCATACTCAAGAGCAAGAGAAGGAAGGTAAGCAGCCAGAGCAAAATGACAAGGGCGACCTCGAAGTAGGCGGGGAAGAAAGCGAGGAAAATAATGATTTAAACGATGCATTGCGCGAGACGGACAGCGAAAGCGAAGATACAGAGGGCGGGGAAGCCATTTACTCGCCGGCGTTGGAAAAATATAGAGTATGTAGGACACGTTTACCGACAGAATTGCCACCATGGGTACCAAAAGAAGGAGAAGACTCACCTCCACTACAAAAACTAAATAAAGTCAAAGGAAACCCGTTTAAGTACCTAGAGAACATAGCTTTTATGACAGTGACGGAAACAGTACCTAATACAGAGGCTATAGACGCATTCCACGAAAGAGGATGTATAAATCTGCCGCGTATGAACAGCGAAGAGAGGAACATAGGGGAAGCTAAGATGATAAGAGCAAGAAAAGCAATGGTTATACATATGTACCTAAAGGAAAATTTTGAAAAAACAGCGCTCAAATCTTGCGTTAAAAAGTGTATCAAAGCACTTAAAGAAATAATAGTAGCTGATGGCATAAAAACGATTGGAATTGTTAGAGATCTAGCAATCCTTAATCTAAACCAATAGGGGTACTTCAGCGATACCTTTGAGGAAGTATTCAAAGGTAATAGATTAGTAGCAGTACTCTTTACAAACTCGCTAGTGATCCCGCCAACAGACTAAAGACTTGAAATTATCAGGAATTACCACGAAACGGCAGTAGCAGGACACAGGAAAGTAAATAAAACTCATAATAGGATTACAAAGGACTTCTATTGGAGAAACATGCGCCCGGACGTAAGACAAGCTGTTTTGGGATTTCCATCTTGTCAGTCTAAAAAACTTGTAAATGTCAAAACAAGGCAAGCCATGCTTATTCCAGATACGCCAAGCTGGCCATTCAAAAAAATTTCTATCGAATTTTTCGGACCAATTAACAAAACCTCAGCAAATCAGTACACACATATGCTATCTATGCAAGATTGGCTCACAAAATTCATCGTCTTTGCACCCGTGAAGAGAGCCACAGCTCAAGAAACCGTGAAAGCCATAACGGAGAAATTTATAGTATATTACAGGCCACCAAAGCCCCTTATGTCAGATAGAAGAACCCACTTCATGAATTAAACCCTGGAGGAGCTAGCAAAACTATTTAAAATTGATAAAATAGGCAGCACAGCATACCACCTCCAAACGAACGGTGCCATCAAAAGAATGCATCATACACTTACGGAATATATAAAAGCGTACGTAGAACAAAATGATAATTGGAATAAACACTTACCTATGTGTATGCACTCATACAATACGACGGAGCATGAGAGTATGGGATACTCGCCGCACGAGCTCGTATTCGGCCAAAGAGCAAGAACACTGTCTAGCTTTAAACCACGATCTGACACCTAAAGGTCGGACAAATACATAAAAGAACTAGTGACGACACTAACAGAAATGAGAACCATAGCTGCTATGAATCAGGTACAAGCAAAATATCGATCAAAATACTACTACGATCGAAAGCTGAATACAAAATACTTTTTGGAAGGAGAAATGGTGTATGTATTAAGGGAACCATCAAAATGTAAATACGGCAATCCATAAGAGGGTCCTTATGAAATAAGGGGCATCGATTACGGAAAGAAAAACGTAAAACTGCAAAGAGGGGACAAAGTAAGAATTTCCCACGTAGATTAAATAAAGCAAGCTTGTATACTAAAAGCCTTACCCAAGAACAACGACGGAAGGATAGATAACTAATTGACTATTATTAAATGGGGTGATAAATGATATAGGATAACTAACTCAGCAACGGAAAAAACTAGGCCTTACGCAAACCCCTTGCGGCCCCTGGACGCATGGCGAGAAGTAGGCCAAAAGCTAGGGTGGATCGCCGTACTTGCAGCGATAAACGGGAAAAATCTACAAACATACCACACAGACACACCGTTTCGTCATTTATATTTGTTTTTCGCGGACCCCGGACGGCCGCGAAGGCAATTATTTTGTGGGAAAAATCTTTAGCAAAAGAAGCAATGAGAAGCACATAAGTAGCGTGCGCGGCACTCTCCAAAAGATAAATAGATTTTTTTTTATTATTTGAATAAATTTAGCAAGCAAAAGTGAGTATTATGTAAATAAATTTTTTTTTAGTTGAATAGATACGACAAGTGAGGGCTACTGCTTTAGGAATACAATTTATTTTTTTATTGTTTAAGTCGGATAAATAAGAGTTATTGAGGATAATTTCTATAAACAAGGGGTACAAGAAGGCGATAATGTAATAACCATTGTAAGGGAGAGAGGAGTATGGAGGTAGGATAAAGAAAAGGCAAAGAGCATAAATTTTGATAGTCATCCTTATTTATTCGTAAGTTATAACACTTACATTTTTCTTTTTTCAACAGTCCCCTTTTACTTTTAAAAACATCATCTTTTTTTTTGTTCGTTCTGTGTAAATACCGGGGCCCTGGCAGTAAGCACAATTGTCTCCCTTTGCCCTATATCCCAACCGAAAGCTCAGGAGGCGCACCAGACACGATTTGTGCGTGGAAATCAGCTCCGCGTGTCCAACAGCAACGGGCCGATCTTTGACCTCATAGAGACCGTTGGACGGTCCCCGAACCTAAGACAGAGGAAAATAATAAGAGAAGAGATACCAGAAGTAAAGTAAACAGAAAAATAAATGAGTTGCCTGCAGGACGGCGCAGGAATTAAGGGGATAGGCAGCCTGATTGATGGTATCTGCCGACAGACGAACAGGTCCTCGATCTAGAAGAAAATAATATAAAAGGCAGGAATTATATGAAAGAAAAAAAGTAAGTGAAAAAAGCAGTTCGATTAAAACTAACGTGATGGCACCTGGCGTCGCACAAGCTAGGCCCTCCTGCAGGGTGGCCTCCAGAAGCACGGCACAGCGGCTCCCGTCCGTCGTGGAGAACTTTGTATCCCGCATACTATCTAAATTGAGCCTCTAAAAGACAGACAGGCTGGCGAAGAACTTATTAACGTGATCAGTCGACATTAGCGAAAGATACGAATTTTGTATGACAAAAAAATAGATTACGACGAACTCTACAACACAGGAGAAGCCGAAGAATGGTCGGTTGGAAAAGAGAAAGTAAAGACACAAAAATAATTTTTCACTGAATAACAACCGAACGGACGCCACAACACAAGAGGGTCGGAGGAAATCGAAGAAGCACTCGAAGAAACTGAGTCACAAGCAACATAAAAAATGTTACAGACGAAACGATAACGCCGAAAAGGGAAAAAGCCCAAGAATACCTCCACAACATCCATTCCCAGTACCTTATTGTGTCGTAAAAAAAAAAAGGAGAAAAAGACGGGAACCCGCGAAGGGAAGAAACACATGGGAAATGCTTCAAATTCGATGCCAAACACTGAGCCTTGATATTGGCCACACTAAAACTTTTTGACTTCCATGCTCGTCTCTGCCAGACCGGGCTTAATGGAAAGCATCGGAACCACGCCGAATTCCTAGAAGGGCACCGCGGGCGCACTCGCGCGCAGGTACGGCAAACCGCTGTAAAACGAGTAGCATAAACACGCCCATAAAGCAGATTCTTAAAATGCAGGGAGATAAAAAATTAATGACTAGCAGAGTATAGAATAATATAGTAATAGGAAAATTTGCGTAGAAAGAAAAAAAAATCTTTATTTTCTAAGATGAGTTTTAAAGAAAGATCGGATGGCCAAACAAGAATAAACATCCAAGCGCGAGTAATGTAAGGATAGTGCCACCCACGCTACCTGACGCAATAAATTATTGGGTTTTTTTTAATGTGTATTATATTATCCTTACGCTAGGCATATTATCCTTGGCGCGGCAGCAGGGTTATTCGGAATAGGGCTGCCGGGGGCCCCGGTAATACTTAAACTATCTAGAATATTCATAGGTGGAGGAAAAGGGAACAATACAGCAAGCAATGAGAATACAACGAGATCTATGGCACCACAACCAATCGTCATCCAGGTGCGAGCAAGTCATCCGATTGCAATGAAACGTCAGGAACCAGCAATAGTAAACGATCGCGCTTCATCAAACGTAACAGCGATGCATGAATAAATTCATAAGAAAAAAAAATGTTTGGTAATTTTAGCGTATAAGGTCGTACAGGTGAGGTAGAGTAAAGTATTTGAAAAACATAATAGACGTAAATATGAAATAAATAATAATTCAAATGTAGTATCAGTAATAATTATAATGAAGAAAATGTAAAAGGATGCAAAAAAAGGGAATAAGGTAAAAATGCTAATAATGATAAGGAAAATATATGAAAATAAAGTTGGATGTAAGATAGCACTATACTGTCAAATATTAAATTGATTATTGTAGAGAGAGAAAAGCGCAACACGAACAAAGTATGTCATACACAAAATACGCATAAGAAAAGTATGAGAGGGCGAAGCAATAAGTAAGGAGATGTAAAGAGAGCGGCGGCCCTCATAGAGAGTGGAAGAATGAGTGTAAAATGACACAGACAACGCGCACAACATAACTCATCACAGCACACGTACATATACACAGGTACGAGCTACCAGCTACAGAAGTCAGCGTCATCGAGGGTGCCGACGTCGCGGCCCTTGGACGTGTCATGTACAATAGCGTAGCCATGTGTCGATGCGTCCCCCTCTTTCGTGGGCCCACCATAGCGTGGCAGCGGGAGAGAGGAGGGAGTTTGCTAGGAAAGAAGGAGCAAGGGAGTCTACGGCGGACCAACAAAGCGATAGGTACTCTTGTGGCTCGACTCTTCTCTCAGATCATTAACTAATAAACTAAGTATATTTAAGTCCTCGTATAATTTATTCCGTGAGCACCCCAAGGCCATCATAACCCACATAACGATAGCTTACTCTTGTAACAAAAATATATCTTTTAACAAAAAAAGGCTAAGCACACCAAAAACTTTATACTTACAAATAAATTGTTAAAAATTAATAAAATGATTCATGATCATAATACCAAGTATTGACAATCATAAGTAAATAAGACGATTTATTATTTATATGTGTCAAGTCAATTTATTTGCCTATTGGGTGGTGTAGAAAAATTAATAAAAAAATTGGATACTGTACAACGTATTTCAAAAATTTTAAATATGTTATTTTAAGATAATTTATTATTATGAGAATAAATGAATGCATTAAAAAGTATAATGTATAAATTTTCTTAAAAAAAATTTAAAAAAATGCATATATGTTTTAGAAGTTATTGTATATTTTGATTTTAAAATGATATTATAATTTAGGAATTAGGTTAATATAGTTTATTATAATAAATGTATAAAAACGCTAGAAAAAAAATATCGGGGAGTCGTTAGGGGGTTGTGCAGTGCGGTCGCCAAAAAATTTATGTGGGGGGGACAGCGGCAGGATGTAAGGAGGGGGTGGGGGGTTCGGTGAAAAACATTTTATATACGAATAACGGAGAATACATTAGAATTTTTCATCATTTGGTTTTTAGGCTGTAAAGGGGTGGCGAGGGGGTTATATATATATTAGAGTGGTCCTTCAGAAATTTTTTTTTTTTTCTACCTTTTACCCCCTAGATCTATTGTTTGGTCAAAAAAAAAGGACGCGTGCCACTATGGGTGTTTTTTTTTTAGTTTTAGTGACCGCTCTAACCTAAAAATGCCATTTTTTGCGATTTTTCGTGCAAAACAGGTGGCACACATTCTTCTTTTCTAGGAATTCACTTGAAAATTTTCATTCGGGGGTTTTTGGGCTCACTGAGTACGAATATGAAGTCAGAATATTAAAATTTTCAAATTTAAGATAGCGGATTCAAAATGACGGATTCAGATTTTCAAGAAAACGAGGCAAATGGCAGTAAAACTGTATTTTCGGGGGTTTTCGGGGTCGCTGAATATGAATCTGAAGTCAGAATATTGAAATTTTCAAATCCAAGATGGCAGATTCAAAATGGTAGATTAGGATTTTTTTTTCATTTATTTACGGATTTTTAATCCTTAAAAATAATTATATTATTATTACAGAGTTTTTTAAATGTGCAAGTTTTCAATAAAAAAAAGAGGC
>JAPYYV010002420.1:0-20812 GCA_030522625.1 Copidosoma aretas
GAGTTGAGCGCTCTTCTATGGTCAATTTTGAGTCGATCTACAAAATTTCATCCAATTTCGTTAAGTGATGAAGGAGAAAAGTTGGAAACGGCAAAATCTACATAGAACATAACCTCTTACCTCCCACGTCCTCTTAATCAGAAATCGTGCACGATATGACAAAATAATGTTTTTAGGAAAAAAAATATTCGGGCTCGGTTTCTTTGGGAAAATAATGAGATTCTCGGGTTATTGGGGGAAAACAATACAATTAAAAATTCTAATTTTAAAAATTTGACATGTTGAACATTGCAATATAAAATATTTTTTTTTTCGTAAAGAGCTACGATAAGTACAATCGTTTTTCAAAAACGTTGGAATTTTACGAGTTTTACGTGGAACATAACATTCAGTGAACATGAGAAATATTCATTGCCCGTTCAGAAGCTTTCACAAGCATTTCCATCAGCTGGAATATCTCAAGGAATTACAATTCTACGATTACACTCTTGGGATATTGTCCATCCTCGACTGACACACGAGTGAAAATACTCTGTTATAGCTCGCGTATGCTCAAGGTCCTGTATCACCTGCTATTTTTCCCCGCACTTGGCCCAATCGGCCACTCGGGGACAGCAAGGAGTCCATCGGAGAAATAAAAGCATACTTTGAATTTCCCAAGTTTTGGATACTTCTGATGGCTCTCAATCTTGCCGAGAGTTCGTTGGAACAAATTGTAAATGATAAATCCTCGGACTGAGATACTCCCAATGTGCGACTGATCAAAAATTAATTGTAATTAAATTAACATTTCTATTTCGACGATAATCGCGATCAATAGTTTATTACACGCACCAAGGGAGGAAAAGTAAAGAACGCTCCAGGTCGCACGTGTATGACCACCCAGAGGCAAACGTGAGATCTGAGCATTCTTCATTTCCCCCGTGGTGCGTATTACGACCCAAGGCCGGAAAAATAAAGGGAGCCTCATCAGATCGTCCGAGTATTGTCGCCGAGGATGACAAACGGACGATCGCTTCTTTAGTTCCGGCCGTGGGTTGTATACGATTTTTCGTGTCCTCGCGACCGGGAACTTTCACTTGCGGGCCGCTGGGACGAGATAGAAGTATTGCCCCAGCGGCCGGGAACGTTCACTTTCCGCGCCACTAGCACGAAAATCACAATTATATTTCGTTTCACGATTATTTTATTATTTGATGAAAATAAACAATCAATGATGATCAAAGTAACAACGTGTCTCGGCATTCTTTTCAACTGTAATGTTGAATTCCATTATAGTCTCTAATAGAGCAATTTTTAAGGAGCAGTCGTAGCTAGCTCGGTCGGCTGAGGCGTTAGTCTGAGATACGACTGCTCGAGTGAGGCGCGGGTTCGAAGCCCGGTCGTGGAAACTTTCAGAGTCGGTTTCGACTGGAATTTGTTCCCAAGTCTCACGGCTAGTTCTGCATCACAGGGCGATCCGAAGGTAAATGTGCGACATTACTTGGGGACTAGTTGGAGAAGTGTAAGGGAACGGGGATGGTAAGAGGTGTTTTGCACCACAAGGCGACCCGAGGGTAAGCTTCGTGGGCATCTTGGGTAGGTGTGTGCAGGGACCAGTTAGATAAGTACATGGGGACCAGGGGAGGAAAGATAGGGAGTTAGGGGGATATTAGTTGGGGAAGATGGGGCAAGGGGCAAGGAGTTATGGCAAGAACCACTGTTATTATGGGTCCATAGATGGGGTAAGGATCAACACCCTCTACACCAAGGTGGTGGTAGAGGGGGTGCCCGCAAAAATCAACTCAAGCTGGTGTATGTACGGATATGAATATATACTTTTAAAGAAAAACAAAATAGAGCGATTTTTATTCAAAATAAAAGTGTTCAACCAAAGTTATCTTACATTATCTTGAATAAAATAAAGGGACACATTATGTTAAACATACACACCAAATAATAAAGTCGATTGAATTAATTGATCATCGAATCGGTATTATATAGAATTAGCGATCGGTAAAATTCAAATGATACAATTGGCAATCGTGTTAGAGAAGAGAACACCATGTTGTAAGCCTGATAGGGAACATAATATCTGGGGTGTGTTCCAGAAAGGCTTTTCGACAACTTACCGACAACTGAATAATGTCTTACGATATCGTTTGTCAAGTTAAAGTTGTCGGTGAGTGTCGGAAAGCCTTTCTGGAACACACCCTGCATCGTCGCTTAAGAAATGGGCCAATTCATCCGAACTCTGCAACATGTATTTTTATGGGCACAAAAGGATGAAATCGTAATATTTTTAGCCAATGAAATTGTTGTCATTTTTATAGAATCGATCGGCTGAAAATAGTAATTGTACGTATTTGTACGCTTTTTTGAATCGGTATACCTTTTTCCCCCCAATCGTCAAGCAACGATACATGTGTACCATTGGTAGAAAACTTTGGTGATGGTTATACACCGCCGCCGCATGCAGGGACCGCAGGGCAGCCAACGACGTACACAACAGCGCTGAACTCAAAATCGCGAGCGGCAGCGAGAGCTGCGAATGTTCAAGCCGCGGCCATCGTTGCACCGCGGGACGGTGGCAAAAAAATCAGTCAGTGGTTTCAAGTAAAAAGGCTGATGAAGTGCGAGGTGTTGGCCTGCCCGCGAATTAGTATACTGACCCGATGCACCGCGTCTCTTGGCACACTTATCAAACCGCGCGCGGTGGCGCGGTCCCATGTTCAGTACCGTCAGTATACCGTCCGGGGTCCGTACTGTCCGTACTAATATACTCTGCTGCACGCAATCCTAAAACCTAAAAAGCCTGCAGCGCTGCAGTGTCAACAATTTGATAAAAAGTTAAAACACACTCTACCGCAGATAGATAAGTAGAGAGGGTGCGGGTGAAAGAGAGAGAGAGAGAGAGTCATGAGTGTCAGCGACAGTTGTTATTATTCGTCGTTGCAACAGCACGCTGCCTGCTGCACTGCTGCCATCGGCTAATAGCTGCGCGGCATCAACGGCCATTGTCCTCGGTCCCCAGCGATGCTGGGCACCGCGTGAATCATCCACGAGTACAAGGTCTGAAGGTCGTTCGTGCTCTCGCGCCTCTCTCCTTCTTCTTCACCTCCCTTTGAGCATACACGAGCTCACGTGTCTTTTTTTATTTGCTCGCTGGCCAAGTTGCTGCACGCACTTGCCCTGCCTGCCTGCAAGTGGCCATCACCCCCTTGGTGTTCATGGTTTCATACAACATCACGCTGCTCCTCCGCTCCGTTTTCTTCTCTTTCTCCTTAACACGCTGCCTCATACTTTTGTAAAACTTTTTTTACACAGAGTGCACACACAGCAGTACATACTTATAGTATATGGTACATATCCCTCGCTCTCTCTCTCTCTCTTTTGCTTGTCGGTGAAGAGCGCGCGGGGAGGCTCATCTCGGAGGCTCTCCGTCTGTTGTGTTCCGGGAAAGTCGCGCGTCCATACTCACTATAAGTACTGGGCTGGCTACTGGCTCCCTGTTGTGCGTGCGGGGAGGCGCAGCTGCGTCGTCTCCAGAGACCAATAAGCTCCTAGCCTGCACGCAGCCGTCTTGGTCGTGACTTCTTAAATGCCTGTCCTGAGGTAAGAAGGAGAAAACAACTTTTACTTCATGCAGCTATTACTCCAAGGGGGATTGTTTGTTCGCGCAGAGAGGGACTGATGATGGTGATGATGATGATGATGCCTGTCTGTTGATGTTTTATACGCGAAGGTCGTGGGGGAGTTGTTGTTGTGCGTCGTCGGGGAGGCGTGGGTGCACATAACCTCGTCGCCGAGAACGTGTGTGTGTGCAAGGGGAGAGTACTTGTTTATAGGTAAGTAGGTTCTGTAGGTTTCTTATCGTGCATATAAGGTGCAAAAGACATTAAGTAGTGCGTATTTACGCGTGATGTATGGTGTAATATTCAATGAAGTCCTTGCCCTCCTGTTTATAAGTTAGGAAGGGTATACACGTAAGTACTCGGCGTACTGCGGTGTCGTGCCAAACGGACATGTCGTTTGTTGTGTATATTTTCATTTTTATTGTTAACGTAACGTTGGAATGGTCATTGCCGTATTGATCCACATGCTCGATTTGTTTGTACTTATCGGGTAAACATGCGAAGGATCGTTTGTTGTCTTTGTATCGTTAGGCATGATTTTTTTGTATCAAAATCTTATTGAGACAGTAATTATTCAGGAGTAGTGATTAGTCAAATACCTACTCATTATTTGCCCTGAAGTTTTTTTTTTTCCAAAAATAGATCAAGGTTTTACGTTAATTACTTATCAGTAAAATTGTCACGTTCAATTTGTAAGCACTCTCTGGTATCTTTTGTTGCAGAGTTTGGAAGGTATTTTAATTCAACACGATTGAGCAGTATTCTGTCACGTTAAAAAAAAAATCTGACAAAATGTCAGAGATAGTTTATCCACATGGGTGTAGATCCGTAACTGATGATCTTGGGTCAGATGAGCTCATACGAAGGCTCAAGGTAATGTTTCATGCCCCGATTGGCATTTATTATTTGTCTTTTTTTGTATTAGTATTTAGTACAGGTAACGAATATTTCAATATTTGTAGACTCTTGCACATACTCTTCAAGCAATGGGCCAAGATGAAGGAATGTATCAACAGTACATTCCATTGGCCTTGCATTTGGCTGAAGATCACTTTCTTCAGCACACAAGTAAAGATGTACAGCTGCTGATTGCTTGTTGCATTGCTGATGTACTTAGGGTGTATGCTCCTGAGGCTCCTTACAAAGATCCAAATCAAGTAAATTGAAATGACAATCACTCATAATTTTATAATGCTTTTCAAGATTATAAAGTTTTACTCGCAAACTTTTATTACAGGTGAAAACTATATTCCTTTTTTTAATTAAACAATTAGCTGGATTGAAAGATCCCAAGGATCCGGCTTTCAAAAGATATTTTTATCTTCTTGAAAACTTAGCCTATGTAAAATCTTTCAACATGTGTTTTGAGCTTGAAGACTGCCAAGATATATTTTGTGCTCTGTTTCAATTAATGTTCAAAATTGTCAAGTAAGTACACTCATCTTGCTGTGCTTATGTTTATTGGTAATAAAATCACCATTTTCTTTCAGTGATGAGCATTCAGGCAAAGTTAAAAGTTTCATGCTTGATGTGTTGTGTCCTCTTATTACCGAATCTGACCTCGTTAGTAACGAACTATTAGACATTATTCTTATAAATATCGTTGAACCAAACAAAACTCAGAAGAAAAATGCCTATGCATTGGCTAAAGATTTAGTTATTAAGTGCAGTGATATCTTAGAACAGTACATTCAAGCTGTAAGTTTATCGATCGAGTTAATTTTTAATACACGGGTAATATAAATCAAAGAGATAATTTATTTTTATTATTTAACAGTTCTTCAATCACGTGCTCATAATGGGAAAAGGAGAGAGCAAATTACAAATCAACAGCAAGGTGTACGACCTCATTTATGAGCTCAACCACATATGTCCTAGCGTGTTACTGTCCGTCCTGCCACAGCTGGAGTGCAAGCTAAAGTCTTCAAACGAGCAGGAGCGTCTTGGCGCTGTGGCTCTTCTGGCACGAATGTTCTCGGAACGAGGATCACAACTCGCGGAACAGCATCCGCAACTCTGGCGAGCCTTCCTTGGTCGATTTAACGACATAAGTGTATCAATACGCATCAAGTGCGTGCAGTATTCCATGCATTTTCTGCTTAATCATCCTGAACTCAGGAAGGACATTACGGACACACTGAAAATGCGCCAGCATGATGCCGACGAGAACGTGAGATACGAGGTTGTCATGGCGATCGTGACGACAGCTCGCAAGGACTTTGAAGTCGTCTCGCATAGTGAAGATCTGTTGGAGTTTGTGAAAGAGAGGACCCTGGACAAAAAGTATAAAATTAGGAAAGAGGCCATGTCAGGTCTGGCAATGATTTACAAGAAGCACTTGAATGATGCGGATGTACCACAGGCGACGAAAAAAGCTGTGACATGGATAAAGGATAAAATATTGCATGGATATTACATGGCGGGAATGGAAGATCGATTGTTGGTAGAAAGATTGCTCAATACGTGCTTAGTGCCTTATCAATTACCGGCGGAAGACAGAATGAAGAAGCTGTATCACTTGCTGGGTACCATAGATGACCATGCGTCAAAAGCCTTTGTTGAACTTCAGAAGCATCAATTAGCGTGAGTATTTGTTTCTGTTACGATTCAAGGTTAAAATTAACAGTTATTTCATGTTTCCAATAGAAGAAAAAGACTGATCATTTGAGTCTTGCTTTGCTACTTAACCATTACCTTTTTAGTGTAAGAAGATCTGTTTCCGAGTGGATTGATATGATCAAGAAGTCCGAAACGGGAACTGGACCAGAATTGTCTCAAAAAATTCTGCAGATTTCTCGGTTTCTACCTGAGCCTATGAAAATGCAAGAGTTTCTTCAAAAGTTCAGTGCCCACCTGAAAAAGGAACAAGCTTTGATGCAAAGCATGGAAACGATATTGTCGCCAACAGTTTCGTGCAAAGATTGCGCAGAAGCCATCAGTACAGTGCTAAAAAAATTAGGTCAACCCATCATGACGAATCTTTATTACAACACAATAAAAATGCTGCTAGAACGAGTTAGCTCGGTCACAATTGATGAAGAAGCAATAAAAGTAAGTTGTTGAATTCAATGAATTTTTTCTTATTCTTATGTTAAATGTACAAATGTAGAAATTTAATTTTCTGCAATAGGTATTAATAGGGTACGTGCTAGACTGTTTAAAGGGTGGAAATGTAATCGAAGAAGTTGGTTTGAATCCTAACAATGCAGGTGAAAAGGGACTTCGGTTATTACTGGTAAGTGATCACTTTGTACCTATAGTAATTATTATATTGTTGCCTAATATATTATTTTTATTATAGATGCTATCGTTCGTTTTTGCGCCACACTTTTTGCATAACCACATTTTAGAACAGCTCTTGCAATTTTTGGAATTGGAGGACGAAATGATTGCCCCGCTCGTTCTTTCTATATTCACATTCTTAGGAAAGTACAAACCGCTGTGCGAAGTATCATCGGAAATAATGGAACAATTGCTGCCTATATGTAAGACTTTTTCTGAGTCTGGAACTACAAAACAAGCCAAACAAGCTGTTAGGTGTTTGTACGTCAATATGACAAATAGTCATGATCAGATATTCCCAGACATCATCGAAACAATAAGAAACAACCTTACTCCCACCTCTGAAAATTACCGCACAGCAATCGTTGCTCTTGGTCATATTGCCTACAATTTACCTGAAAAGTATCATTCACAAATAAAAAGCATGGTTTCTAGAAAGGTAATAATTTTTAATTTTGAAATTTCAAAGTTGTATGTTGATGTACAGTGTAATGCTACATGGAATTTTCACAGATCGTGAAAGAATTACTCGTAAAAGAAAGCCCTGAACAGCAACCTGAGATCGAAGGAGATTGGTGCAGAGAAGATGAACTGCCAGAAGAGACCCGCTGTAGATTAGAAGGATTAAAATGCATGGCTCGGTGGCTCTTAGGGCTCAAGGAAGATGTACTTTCTGCACAAAAAACATTCAGAATGTTGAATGCATTCGTAATGAATAAAGGTGATTTGCTTCAACAAGGTCGTCTTAGTCGAGCAGAAATGAGTTGGTTACGCCTTCAAGCTGGTTGTTCCATGTTGAAAATTTGCGAACAAAAGGGAGTCGGCGATCAGTACACAGCTGAACAATTTTATAACTTGTCTCATCTGATGCTGGTTAGTATTGTTTTCAACATTATTTTCAAAGTTCATATTGTTGGTGTTTATATTTAATTCTCTAAACTTTTAATCATAATTTATTTCAGGACGAAGTTTATCAAGTGAGGGAAGCATTCAGTAACAAACTACACAAAGGTCTCGGTCGGGGTATACCAAACAAATGTCTACCTTTGGATTTTATGGGATACTATGCTCTAGCTGGAAAGGAACAAAATAAAAATTTGAAACAGACGGTCAAAACTTACATGCAAACAGACATTAACAAAAGAAGGGATTATGTAAAAACTTTGTCATTAGGAACAATAGATCGAGCCATGGGTAAGATTGAACGTTTGTATTTCCGTTTTGGTATGATGGTTGACAGCAATTTTTCATTGTCTAATTTACCTATTCGTGATTATTAATTTTTTTTTAGGTAAACTTCCTCACATTTTACCCGATTATATGCTGGTTTTTGCTGTACCTATACTTGCTCATGATCCCGAGTTCACAAATTACACATCTGTGAACCAATTAAAAGTTATACAGCAGTGTCTATGGTTCATTTTGGAGCCATTGATAAGCAAAAACGAATACTACTGCTTCGGATTTTACAAGAGTTTGATAGATAGAATGAAAAATCACAAAGATGGATTGAGGCCTGATGATGATATTATGAACTTCGTGAGTATTGATGAGTTGTACAAATTTTATGAAAGAAACTTAAAAGAAACATGGTAAAACGTCAAAATTAAATATGGCGCGTTTTTTTATAGAAACTGTGGGCTGTATGTGATATAGCGATGAATGTTGTTTTTACAAAAACAACAAACTACGACATGAAAGATTTCCCCAGTGAGGCCCGAATACCTACTATGTACTTTAAACGTGCCGACGAAATAATTTCGAATACGAAAAGTTATTTGCCAGCTGAGCTGCAAATTAACATGAACAATCCTAAAGGAAAAGGAATAAACTCGCTGACAAACGAGCGGACACGAAAAACAAAGGGCAAACAAAAAGAAGTGGGCATCGGACCTAATGAAACTGATGCCAGAGTAAGCATAATTTTTTTTTTTAAGGATTTTCCTTAAGGTTCTGTGGTATTTCAGTGAACTAATCAATGAACGAACGTAAGCGTAAATTTTTTCAATTTTATGCAGTACTTGTAATAACATTATGATTTATAGTTTCCCGTAATTAAAAAAAAAAAAAAATTTTGACAAAAGGGGATGATGAAAATATGTATCAGTATTTTGTAGAAAACTCAATTTTTAGTCAAGTTTCCCTTTTCATAATTCAACGTAATTAAGAACTTCAATAGTTCATTCATTGGTCGGTTATTATATCATTTGGTAAAAGTCGAAGCTGTAATGCAGAAACTATACCTACAATATAAATCTAAAAATCCCCTTGAACAATCAATTGTTATTTCAAGCTGCATGATGGCGAAATGGAATGTATTGATGCTAAGGTAACAGCAGTAATAACAATTGGTGTATGTTATCGACGTCAACTCTTTTGTAGCTTAATGATATTGTAACCTTAGTTGCATGAATTGATATATTTCAATATATTTTTCTAAATTTTAATTTTTCTATAGCCTTCAGAAGCGTCTGAAACCAGAATCCACCTTCCAGGTCTAGAAGAAGAAGAAGAAGTAAGTACCATTGCATTTTAGAATTCAATATTTTGATTGAAACATCACTATATTATAACTGATGATATAAAATAAATTTCAGATCGAAGAGCCACCAGAAAAAAAACAATGCAAAGAATCGGACAAAAATAGTAAATAACTGTTAGTTACATGAAAAATGAAGAATAAAAATGTGAAAAAAAAACAAGTGTGATAACACTGTTATACAGAACATTGCGTGAATATCTCACAAAATGAAAAACAGATTATTTTGTTTAATATACAACAGTTGATACAAAAACTGTTTACGTATTTCTAGAAAATACTTAGCGTGTAAGATTTCGGTGACGCGGTGACGTGTAACTATAATTTACGTGTATTGTAGAATTTCGTTGGAAAGTAAATGAAGAAAGTGAAGTGGTTGCCAAAAACTTTAACTTAAAAGAGATCAGAAGGCACTTTGTAATGTCTGTAAAAAAGATACGTTGTATTAAGAGTTCATGAACTCACAACACTTTGGATACAAAAATTTTATTTATTAGATTCAAAGACAGTAAAAGTGATCAGTATATGATTTTATATACATACCATTAAAAAGTGCGATCAATGAGTTATTTATATGTATTTGTCTACTTTTAAAAAAATTGATTGATATACAGTATGGGCTCTTGTAGCTCTGTAAGTTAAAACGAAGTAAAGTGTGATGTATAGAAAAAGCTAACCATGTCACGCTATATTACTGAAATTTATTTCAATCTGGAAAAATTAAAACAATCAAAACAGTGTCCATATTCTTATTGCTATTTATAATTTTGTTGACAGTTGTATGAAATAATCTTATATCAATGTAAGCACGACTTTTTTTAATAAACCAGAAACTCTTTGTATCGTCTTAATAAACAAAACCACAAATCAGTACAGGTATACACAGATGACTAAACTTACATAGATTATAGTACATACATCGGGATTCAAAGTTATCTCGTGTATTAAATTTGTAAGATTGTAAATTTTTGAATAATTATTTAAGTAGCATTACCTTTGTAATCTGAAGTTGATTTTTTGTAAACACTTTTTTATCACGAAAATATAAGGTGAGAGATTGGCATTACTGTGTGTTTAAAAAAAGTATATCTCAAATTTGTATTTGATAAAAAACTTGATTTTGCTGTCGAACGGCAAATAAATTTGATCAGTATATGGGATTTTTCATTCATTTAATTATATTTTTTTTAAATAAAATTGTTTTGACAAGCATCAAAATTTGTAAAACTCAATATGCAACATGAAAACATACATGCCGTTCGATTACCGATTCAGGAATATTACATAATTGTGTAAATCTTTTGATTTCGTTCAATTTTCTGTAACTATAATTTTTAATACAAATTACTACTCATTTAGTAATATATTTATTATACATATATTGTTTATAAATAGCAAGAGAGAGAAAGATAATAGATTTAATGACATTAAACAAATTTTCTGTGCAGGCTTAGTTCTTATGTTTTATTGAGATATAATTACTATTAATATTGAATGATTTATACAAATGTATGAAAATCTTGAGTGAAAATTGTGCACCAGTGATTGGAATAAAAATTAAAAGCGTAATTTTACCTTTTTTGCACTGAAATCATGTTACTATACTGTTAAATATTCGTTTTCATCATGAAAAAGATCATTTTTTTATGCTAAATAGATACACGTTCAAGTGAATGTATAAAATGTATAGAAAAAATATCTTAAAATTTACAGGTAATGAACCGTAAAGTAAAATAATTTCCACAAAAACAAAATACGGATGAAATACTGCAAATTCTCCATCGACAAATTCTCAATAATTGTAGTATTTATATTTCCGTGTAACGGAAGTAATATTTCATAAATAATTATAGATTCGTTCAAGCAGTGCTAATAATCTGTCACCTGACAATGACTCAAGTATTGTACTGGATCTATAATAAAAATTGATTGAGTGAAATTCTCTATTAAATTTTTTATTTTCTACTGTTTTCATTTTTTACTCACTCTGAGGAAATTAAAAATACAAATTTAGATAAAAAAATTAAATTATTTTATTTTACAAAACAATTGGTAAATTTATTATCATTTCCTTCCAGGGGCCTTCTTCTGCTTCATTTCAAACTTTTTCTTTCCTTTTCCTCCTGCAGCACCAAATTTTTTAGCTTTAGCTTTCGACTTATTGGATTTTTTTGACTGTTGTTTTCTCTTATCGTTTGCTCTGAAAGCAAGAAATAACGTTTAGTTTCAAGCTAACATAAAGAAAGTTAAAATTTTTGTGTACTTACTCGTATCGCATTTTTTTAACGCCCTTGCGACTAGTATCCGTCAAGTCGTAAAGGAATGAAGACTTACGTTTCTTACCTAAATGAAACATCAAATAGCAATTAATATTTGCAAGATTATCTAGATAAAATATTCAACATAATTACCAATTTCTGCTCTTTGATTGTGTGGTGCTCTTCCGCTATCATCTATCACCGTGCGGATTTTTTTAGGTTTGTTACTTCGTTTCGCCACTCTCGCCTGATAAGCCGCAACTTTGTTCAGTTCTTTCAGTGCTCTTTCTTCTGCCGGATCCAACGGCGGAGGCTTTTTTTTCGCTTTCTTCTTTTCCTGTACTATATTCAATGGATTCTTATCATTCTTCGATTTTTCAACCTTCTGTTTTCCAGTCAGCTTCAACCTTTCTTTCTCCTGCTGTCTCTCTTTCTTGGTTTGGAACCAAACCCGATCGTCCTTTGTGTCTTCATCCTTGAGCATGTTTTCTACTCTGTTAGCCTGATTTTCCATTTTGGCGATCTCACGCTCAGCTTTTTCCTCCTCCAGGATATTTTGGACATCTTTATCCAGGGACTGCAGCTTTTTGTTATATTTAGCGATTATGTCCAGTGGAATGGTTCGGCGTTTCACTGGATTTTTCGCGTTATCGATAACTTGTTTAACCACGCCTCGCTCTACCTCACCAGCCAGAGAAATAGAAATACCACCACGGCCAGCTCTTGCAGTACGGCCCACTCTGCACAAAAGAAATTTTGTTTAAAATTCATTTTACGTATTTTGTGTATAAGAGCTGATCCTCACCTGTGAATATAGTGTTGCAGAGTGGCTGGCATAACAAAGTTAATAACAGTTTTTACGCCAGGTATGTCCAAACCTCGGGCAGCTACATCGGTCGCTAACAGGACGTCGATTTCCTCGTCTTTAAATTTTGACAAATTTTCCAAGCGTTGAGGTTGCGTCAAGTTACCATGAAGCTCTCCTACTTTGACACCTAACAATCCCAGCAAAATATGCAATCTATGTGCCTGCTTTTTGGTTTGTACAAAGACTATCACGTGGTCATGGAAAGTTCGGCATATGAGAGCCGCTAATATTGCCTCGCGATCTCCTTCTCTGTCTTTTCGAATCCTGTATGAGAGAAATATTATTCAAATGCATTACAAAATTAAAAGAAAAAAACATTATATTTGGACAGACCTGACGAATTCTTGTCGCAAATTAAATGCAACATCCTGGTTGCTATCGACAAAAACTTTGACCGGTTTGTTCAAAGATACAGCAGCTAGGTCCTTTACTTGTTCTGTCATTGTAGCCGAGAACAGGATAGTTTGACGCGTTCGCGAACACTGTTTGATTATAAACTTCATTTGATCGGCAAAAAATTCATCCAACATTCGGTCTGCCTCATCCAAAATCAAGATTTCTATTGTATCCAAGGAGAACGATGGTGTGTTGTTCAAATGATCAATAAGACGTCCCGGTGTCGCAATAATAATGTCAGGATTTTTTCTGAGTACGCTTTCCTAGAAAATAAAAAAAATTCGTTACCTATTCAATACATACAAAGATAATATCGTGTTACGCATCTATCTTACTTGAACTTTGAGATCCAAGCCACCAACTGACAACCCAACTTCAATTGTCGTATGTTGACTTAGTTGTTTACTAACTTGATAGACTTGAACACCCAATTCTCTTGTAGGTACCAAAACCAAAACTCTTGTGACTGCCATTCCATCAGCAGGCTTGAACAGCAACCTTTCCAGTGTTGGCAACATATAAGCCGCTGTTTTTCCAGTACCAGTTGCAGCACAGCCGCATATGTCTCTACCCATGAGCGCTAACGGAATGGTTGCAACTTGAATTGGTGTTGGAACTATGTATTTCATTGATGTGACTGCCTAAACGGATACAAGAGTCGAGTGTAAAAAATTGAAACCATTCTGTTGTATTTATATGATTCACCTTCAACAAAGGCCTTGACAGATTCATGTTGTAAAATGATGTTGCTTGTTCGTAAGTGCTGCATTCTTCAAAATCCACCAACTCTTTTTCTTCAGGCTTCTTTTCTTTTCCTTTTTTAGCCTTCTTTTCTTTTGTTTTGATCTTGTCTGAAAGTAAAAGTCGTATCGTTAGATTGGAATTTGACTGTGAAAAACTAAGAACTAAAAGTGGCATTAGAAATATATCAACCTTTCTTTAGATCTTCTTCAGTGAGGTACCACTCAACTTCATTATCTTCTTCTTTTAGCTCCGCACCATTCTCTCCATCCATCTAAAATTAAAACAAATATTTTTACACAAAGCAAAGAGAAATCAATGTGAAACCATTCAATTGTACACGTACCACTTCTTTGTGTAAATTTTTGTATTTGTTGATTTTGTCATCCAATTTTGTTTTGACTTTTCTTTTGATGTATTTGCTCAAGTCGTTCCATGTGTCTTGATGGTAATCTTGTTCGCAGGTAAAAAAAGCATTTTCGTCAACTTTTTCGTTTGCTTTTTTCTTCTTTTCTTTTAAACGAGGTTGATACTGCAATACGTAGTGGAATCGTTCAAATTAACAATAAGTAATGTCCTTGCTCGTTAAACCATTTATTTGTTTCAATAGAACAAAAAACTTACGTCATCTTCCAAATCAGATGGTTCTGAATAATCAGGAACTTCCTCGCCGTCTTCGATGGTCATAATTAAATCTGCCATGATTAAATAATTGTTCTTCAACAGATATTAACAAACAAACCTGCCGAAGCAGACGCTCATTTCAAAGTAAGGTTAGACAGTCGATACACGAGACGAGAGAGACCCCACAGCCCACACGTGTTATGTGAGGTCGAATTGAAGGTCGAAACTGTTGAATCGATTACTTTTTGCGATAATCGATACTATCGAAGTATTAAACGTTTTGGCGGGAAAACTTCTCTTGTCTCGATCTCCTCCGCTCCTCGTGGGCTCATCCGGCTCATGCTTCGTCGGTTTAGTCGGTCCAATTGTTGCCGTTGTTGGTGTCGCATGTCGCATTTCTCATCGTGTGATTTTCACCTTTGATACAGTGTTTAATTAATATAAAATTTTAGTGTGTGTTCGATTAATTTGACAAATTCCACCATGGGAATTTTGGGTCTTTCAAAATTGATAGCTGACATCGCTCCTGGATCTATCAAAGAATGCGAGTTGAAGCACCTTTTTGGTAAGCGGTTTGAACTTGAATTGCTTCTTCCAAAAAAAAACTGTTTAAATTTGCTGGATTTTAATAACTAATTCAGGGTCAATTTATTTTTGCAGGTCGCAAAATTGCCATTGACGCTTCTATGTGTTTGTATCAGTTTCTAATTGCAGTACGATCAGAAGGAGCACAGCTGACATCGGTGGATGGAGAAACCACAAGGTACACCCTATCGTTTCTGATTTTATGGACGATAAATTAATAGTCAATAACGATCGATATTTTCCTGTTTTCAGTCATTTGATGGGAACGTTTTATAGAACAATTAGACTTGTAGAAAATGGTATAAAACCAGTCTATGTCTTTGATGGCAAGCCACCTACCCTGAAGGGTGGAGAGCTAGCAAAGCGTGCTGAGAGGAGGGAAGAAGCTCAAAAGCAGTTGCAAGCAGCTGAAGAAGCTGGTAATTAATTTGAATTGCATTTCTTGAATTAAGTAGTTAACTGTACTTTACGTCATGAAATTTGTTTTTGTACATTAAAGGTAATGTCGAGGATGTTGATAAATTCAATAGGAGATTGGTAAAAGTAACTAAGCATCATGCAGAAGAAGCAAAACAATTACTCTCCTTGATGGGCGTTCCTTATGTTGATGTTAGTTGACAATAAATCATACTAATTCAAATTATATTAAATTTTAATTATGGTTCAATCCATAGGCACCTTGTGAGGCTGAAGCCCAGTGTGCTGCTATGGTAAAGGCAGGAAAAGTTTATGCTACGGCTACTGAGGACATGGATGCTCTAACGTTTGGATGCAATGTTCTTCTACGTCGTTTGACATTCAGTGAGGCCAGAAAGATGCCCATCCAAGAAATTCAGTATGACAAAGTATTAAGTGGACTAGAATTGACGAAAGAAGAAGTCAGTATTGTTGCTGCACTGATCAATTTTATAATCATCAAAATATTTTACTAATTTTGTAATTTTAGTTCATAGATCTCTGCATCATGTTAGGATGTGATTATACCCAAAGCATAAAGGGAGTAGGCCCAAAAAGAGCTATTGAACTAATTAAGAATTACAAATCTCTCGAAAACATTTTGGAGAATTTGGATACCAAAAAATTTCCTGTTCCTGAAGGTTGGAATTACAAGGAAGCTAGACAGCTGTTTATTGAACCAGATGTGAAAAATACTGAAGAAATAGATGTAAGATATATGCAACATTTTCTTTATTTCTTATTACATTGGTTTCATTATAGAACTTTTGTTTTTAGCTGAAATGGACTGATCCGGATGAAGATGGTTTGGTCAAATTTCTGTGCGGGGATAAACAGTTTAATGAAGATCGAGTGAGAAATGGTGCTAAAAAGTTATTGAAAGCTAAACACACTGGAACACAGGGTAGAATAGATTCTTTCTTTAAAGTAATGCCCAGTACAAATACGACTCCAAAGAGAAAGGTAAGTGAACTAATCAATGAATTATTGAATTATTCAAATGGTTTAGTAATGATGTGGGTATTTAAATTTTTTTTCTATAGGCAGATGAAAAGAAAGCTCCTAATGCTAAAAAGGCCAAGACTGGTGGTGGCAGAGGACGAAAACCAAAATGATTTCGTATGTTCCTTCTTTTTTCGTTAATTTAATCGAATAGTCGCAGTAAAAATTTACTTCACATGATTGTTTATACTTCTGTCTCTGAGAGAACTTAACATATTTTATATTTTTTTATAATTAAAATAGTATAAAAGAAAACTGCAGTTTCAAACTTTCTGACATTCTTTTGTTCAAAGTTTATTCAGTCAACAATTTACAAAAAATATCCGCGTACTTGATAACAAATATAAAGCATTCAAATAAGTTATTTTACAAGTTTATGAAAAGTTGATCAATGTTTTATAACATTCCCGTCAGTCTTGGTAAATTCGAAGACTGGATTCTTTAGTGACACAAAAATATACTATAAACAGATCAACAATAGCAACGGAATATACATGTTTTAAAAAATATTCATAATTACTAACAATTTTCGTAACCTCGTGTGTATAAAAAATTTGTATAATCACATATTTACAAAGTCCAGTATTAAAAAATTTTATCGATTTAAAAAATCATCATTAAAATTTGATGACAGTACTACCGATTGCATCGACATCTGATGTTACATGTGACAAGGCTTGGTCGATCCAATTAGGAGCATACACCTTGTCTAAAATTGGCTGGAGCTGATCCGCATCAGCAAGCTCTTGTAACGATTGTAAGTAGCCGGTGTTAAGTTTTATTCCATCGTTCCAGTGGTAAATACTAGAGGCAAAAGCATACTAAAACAAATATTTTGGAATCAATATAAGATTTCTTGTTAACGATAGAAACATTGAACATTGAACTACCTGAATTAGCAACCTAATTCTTATGAATCCTGAGAATAGACTTCCTGTTAAATACCCTAACGAATCTGATGTCAAACTTTCAGGAACTGTTGATACGTAAGACCCATGAGGTAGTAGAAACCTTTTTAAAAATTTTTTATCTACAAGATGTCCACCAGTATAAAAAATAGCATCAAATCTGAGAAAATTAGTTTTTTTCATCATCCATAAAATAATTAAAATAATTGTAACAAAAACAAATCTTACTTTTCACAAAGTTCTAATTCTTTTAAAACGCCCGGGTCGTGCAATAAAATTTCATTAGCACCTAGTGCTTTTACCACAGGCGCAGCTTGAGGCTTACAGATTGCCACAGTAAAACCTCCCCAAAGTTTTATTAGTTGTATAATTATACAACCAACTGGAGTGCTTCCTCCGTAAATCAGCACTCTAAAAGTACATAACTTGTAGTTGAAAACGTTTGTTACATAGTGATACAAATTTGTATACCTTCTTCCTTTAGCGTTTCCCTCTTTAATAATTGAATTATTAACTAAGGCATCCCAAGCGATACAACCACTGTAAGGAAAACTAGCAGATGCTTCAAAGGGCAAAACTTTCGGCATTTTGGCAACTTGAGTTTCAGGTACAACAATGTATTCTGCCATAGTTCCAGAAGCCCATGATGGAACGGCTAGAAATACTTTGTCACCAATGTCGAAGTTAACAACTTTATGGCCTATGTCAACTACAACACCAGCACAATCCCTCCCTAGTATCACGGGTACATCTTTGTGCCTCTAAATTAAGTTAAATTAAAATTAACATACTGATAAAAATTAACAATAATCGAAAATTTGTTCTTACTGACCCCATTGTTTAACAACCTTCTGTAAAATTTTGAATAGCCAGAACATATTTTTAAATCCACTTCATGAATGGAAGCTGCCTTAACTTGGATTAGAATTTCATTTGATTTTTGTATCACTGGCATCTCAGCATCTTCAACAAAGGAGACACCCTGAAAATTAATTTTGTTTCATCAACAAGCGTCATACTGCATTACATAACTCATAATATTAATTACAAACTATATTTACTTCTACACCATTCAAGTAATGATGGCAAACAATCGCTTTCATGGGATGTAAATGCCTGGGAACATTCCAATTCAAAGCTAAGGAGTATCCTATGAAAGTTCCAGTCAAAATACCAGTTACAAAGTAGAAAAGTTCTCTTCTTGAAACTAAGGATTTTCAAAGTAAAATTATAGAGTTGAAAAATTTCTGCAATTAATTTCTCAAGGAATTTATACCTTCTAACGTGTAAAAATTACCGAGCTGATGATAAACATATCCTGGACTAATCCTAATTTGGTGAACAAATGCCTGTACTTGTCTGTGAAGCCACGTTAACAAATGATGTAGCGATTCTTTAAATTCTTGGCCGTGCAGCTCATTAAATGTATTTTGAAGGAGTCTTGAACTTTGTGCCAGCCACGTACTCAGCAATTGTTGCAACTGTTGGACTGTTACTGAAGCTTGAATCTAAACGGGGTAAATATTCATCATTGAATGTTTTTGTTATCAGGTACATTTTTACAAAAAAAAAAAAAAAAAAAAAAAAAAAATTCAACAAAATAATTGAACCATGCAGCCTCTTTAACTTGAAATTATATCATCATGGCGAAACAAGCCTATTTCGACAGGTTCCCAATTGCTGTTATCAAGGTCAATGATTCCCTAGCATTTAGTGACCTTTGCTAGCCATCACCGCACCACAACAAAAACAGTGGAGCGGAGAGAACAGGCCAATTTTGATCGTCACCAAACCCCATTAATAATAACTTAGAATAGATGTAAAGAAAACAATGATTATGCACCTGCAAAGCTTCAAGCTGACTTGACAGACGAAACAAGATCTCATCCATGGCTCATTGGGAGAAAAATAAAATTCCTGTGTTCTGATTACCGCTTGAACAAAACTATAACTGCTGTTGTTCTTTGCTGGTTAAGCTGCGCGTTCGAGGTTTCGTTTGATGGAGTCATTGGTCCTTCCACTTAATGTTAATCTTTCGTACTTAATAAGTTTGCTGTCATCCACTGTTTTTTATCCTGATCGGTCCTGTCCTTATCAGTTCATCATATGTGGAAAGAGGAAGAGGATGATCAAGAGATGCGGGAGGTCGTTGGGTAAACACTGTTTTTTTGCTCCGAAATATATTTTCGCTCGTCACCCGCGGGAACGTCTTCAAAATGACGACGACTCGAGTAAAACTTTGCGGACGATTGTACTACTAAAGTACTACTCCCCCGTGCCGCACACGCGATTTTATAAATAAACTCTTGGGCGCATCAGTGTTGAGCTTTCAGTATAGGAGAGCCGAGAGAGAAAATAAAAATACTCGAACTATATACTACGTGTATATTTATTAGGCGGTATCACTATCACCCATCACTCCCGTCTATTACGGCAGATCGGTGTCACACTGTGCGCCACAAAGGTCAAGCACGCTTGATAAAACTGCAACAAAAAAAATAATGGTTATGTAACAAATTAAATACCGGTTAATAAGAATGTTCTTACCTCGAGGGCTTCATGAAATAATTTGACTAACCACGGCGACGACGTGGACCACCAACTGGGCAACCCAAAACACGGGAACAACCTGTGTTACAGATGTGTGACGGCGGACGGTATCACTTATTTCGTTGTCCTTAGTGTCCTTAGTCCTTATCCTGTACACCGGTAGTGTATTTCATATTCAAGGCACCACCACCTGTGGGGGGGAGCTCCAGTGGGACTATTTATAGTTGAAAAAATAAGTTTGAACTTTTTTCTTTCAAACTTTTTTTTTTTTTGTTAAAATACAAATAACTTTTGAAATGACTTTTTTTTACAAAGCTCTGTCTCGCAAACTTATAATTTGCACCTTAAGAACAAGTTTTTCTGATTTACATCATCTTTTGACGAAACTGTATACATGTTGTGCATTAGAATATAATTTTTTATGAAATAATAATTAATAAAATACCCGACTGTACACTGTTGTAGTTGCACTGTAAACTGTTTGCGCCATAGAGATATTACTAATAGAAGTTTTATCTGTAGTTTTAATAAGTAATAACTCTATGGTAATTTACACGCGAATTTCAAAAATTCGACTTCAGGCGATTTATGAACAATCGCTCGAGGAACCAAGCAATTAAGTTGGAAAATTAAAATCGGATGGAAAACATAGGAAACAAGAAATCTGACGAATTAAAAAAAAAAAAAAAAAAAAAAAAAAAAAAAAAAAAAAAAAACAAAAAAAACAACAAAAAAAAAAAAAAAAAAAAAAAAAAAAAAAAAAAAAAAAAAAAAAAAAAAAATGGAACGTCGTCAAAAGATGTATAAATAACGACGGCGTGGTCGGGGAGTATAGACACGACGCATGAATCCTGGAAAGCGCAAAACAATGGTTAGGCGGAAGAGAGAAAAAGAGAGCATTTATACGACTGCCGGTCCGTTCACCGACAAACGCCGATCCACGAGTGCTCTTGCGCCCCCCCCCCCCCCCCCCGCCCCCCCCGCACCAC
>JAPYYV010002421.1:0-20809 GCA_030522625.1 Copidosoma aretas
AAGTAATACCATATGTAAGAAGGAATGCCAAATAAAATTGCGTAGAAAAGAGATTAATTAAAGAAAGCAACATACATATTGTTACAACACCAGCATGCTGGCTGCGGAATACTGTAGCTACTCTACGCGCCTTTTCTTTCTCCTTACTAGCAAATATAGAAGTGCCTCTTCCAATCAAGGGCTCCTCTTCTAATTTGTTATGGAATAATTACAGGTACAAGACACTCTGAAACCAGAAGGGAGACACCCGATAACAGCTTAGCACTACGAACGGTAATAATACAACAAGAAGGAGCCAGGAGAGAACATATCGTCATCCAAATGCAGGTACATGTAACACCTGTACAACAGGCTGACAATTAAACTCAGAAGCGTATGGCCGTCAAACAAAAGCCAACAGCCCGACAACAACAAACTATGACCGAGCAATTAAAGTTTTGAAAAAAAAAAAAGCTTCGAAGCCTTACATCGACATCCGAGGCTAGAATAACAATAAGAATAATTATAATGATATTACTAAAAATAATAATAGAATGACTAAAATACTAACATTATAACCTATAATTGGTTAAAAATACTAACAGAATCAAAAACCTATTAATGTAAATTGAACGCAGTAACGCCTTAGCCATCGACATCCTTGACAATAATTTTAATATGCGTAAATTGCATAATCTAATGCATACACTTACCATATATATTTTGATACATACATTATTTGAAAATAGAACAGATATACGGCTACACAATTCTTAAGAAATTTAATTTTCAATAATTGCTTATATTCATCAATTTTCTTTTATATTATATATACGACTAACCAAATTTTAATCGTTTTTAACTTTAGATTAAGCGTATAAATATAAGAATAGGCTTCTAATAAACCATACCATAATACATTTGCATATAAAATGCACATGATGTACAAGTAACTTAACGAATATGATACCAAACCCACAATATGGGAAAATGTAAAAAAAAAAATATGTAGAGGAAAGAAAACCATGTGTAAAAATTATAATGTAACCTTAGTACATAAAATGATTCTGCAATTTCGCACATATGTTATAAAAGAGGGAAGAGCGCGTATATGAACAAGAAAAAATGTATACACTAAGAACACAGCGAAACTAATCCTTAGGAGAAACAAGGATCAGCAAAAAAAGACTACCTCTTTACTCCTTAAAGGGAAAAGCGTACAACAGAAACAACATAACACAAACATTACTCAAACACCTACCCTCAACATACAAGAAAATTGCCGTCGAGGACGACGTCGTCGTGGCCCCGGACTTGTGGCGTACGGTATACTTAGCATACCAATACGCACGCGCCCCACCACCTCAGATAAGGACGTATGAACAAGAGAGAGGAGAAGCAAAACTCTTGAGTCGGGTCAGAGAGTAGAGGAGAGGAAGACGATTTGGGACTCTCGAGACTGGCAGGCTTGCCTCCAGATTACCGTTCTACCCTTGGCTCTTTCTTTTGTCATGGAGAATAATAAAAAGAAGTTAATAGTCCTTACTGTGTACTTATTTCGCGTTCACCCAACCTACCACAAACCCACATAACACAGCATTGGATCCTTTTATGGGCAATTTTGCTCTTATTGGAAAACTTGCTTTTTCTACTGACTCTTAAAAATCCTCCAAATACTTTTCTAGTATTTCAGGTGAATATGTAAAATTTTGGAATTTTTTTTTGTTGTAAAATTTTGAATTATCAGTAGCTTTTAACCAAACTTTAAATAAACTGGAATTTCTATTAATTTTATCATGACTACTTTTAAATGATCGTTTATTTATTTATCTGCGAACAGTGGATTGTTATTTGGAATTTCGTTGAATATTTCCAATCTTGTTGTCTATCAAGGAACTGGACAAATCACTGTCAAGATTAAAATTGACTGATTCTTGAGTTGTAGGTCTGAATTCTCGAGTTAAAGAAACTTCGGTCGCCTGTATATTTAAATGAGGGTCGATTATTTGTTTTAACTGGCTAACTTTTCTTACAGCTTCTTTTTGGGAGTCAATATCAGTTGTACTTATTGTAATTAGTGAGTCAGGGTCGTCGTGAAAAAGGCTAGCATAGGACGACCTATCTTTTTGCGGTATAGATATGTTAACATCTCTATTCTCGGCTATGGTGTCCGCGATGCTGGTATCTTAAGATTCCGATGTAGCCGTGGGTACGACAAGAGGTGTTTTTCGTTTTTCTTGTGCCCTGCTCCTTATAAGTCTTTGCGTTATCGATAAACCGCTAAGATCTAATTTTCCTCGTTGTATCTATTTTGGTACAGTAAAAAAAGAAGGTCTTAGACTCTTTCTTCTCTCTCTAGACACTGGTTTAACCTTTGATGTAGACTCACTTTTTTTGTACAGGAATTTTAATATGGACTCTCATTCCAGCCGGTGATCAAAATACACGATTTCTGTTTCATAGTGCACCTGAGTAATTATAGTATTGTGAAACAGGTTGATCTATTAAAATTTCCTTTTTAACTTCAGTAAAGGCCTGAGAAAAGTTTCTCTAACTATTGTCATAATTTAAAATGATTGATTCGTCATGTTCTAGACCCTATTTTTCGTCACTAGTTGTAATAATTCTACCAATGAAAGGTACATGTCAATAAGGTTTCTTTCTAACGCTAAAGCTCTTAGATCATAACAAAGCCGTGGGCTCGCTCTTCTGACAAGAATACGTTTCCTAATATAGCCGCTTCACTAAGTTTCGATTCAGTAGGTAGCACATAAAATGTGTAATCTTTATCAAATATAGTTAGTGTGACGGTTCCCAACGTTATTAAATTTCAAGACGTTAACCTCATTAGCACTGTTTTTTTGCTTTTTCCTATAATGACTGTTCGACGGAGAGATGAAGATTTTATCGCGCTAACATCGGCACCCGTATCTAAGATAAAAGTGTTCTTATATTCATTTAGCTGCGGAGCTTCCAGTCTTATAGATGGAGGGTTTCCGATGCTCTTTGCAACCAACATTCAAGCTGTCACGATTTTTAGTTCACTATTGGACGCAGGCTTTAATTTCTGCTCGACGTGGCGTCCAGGCGACAAGCACCGCTCCCGTTTAGAGACCCAAATTGTGTAGGGTTAGCTGAATTTAGTCCTAAATTAGACTGATTCTAAATAGAATAAGATCTCAAACGATAGCTAGCAATATACTGCGTAAATGTATTTTTGAGAGAAAAATGGTTATTACAAAAAGTATATATTTTATCTTGAGCGTAGTAATAAGAGCGCAGCAGGTGTAAGGAACACAAGCACTGGGTCGGTACAGTATGAATAGGAAAATGCATGGGTATTGATTTTGTTGATAATTATTTTGATTTTCAAGATGCTTATCAAATAAAGCATAAGTTTGCGTTGTATTATGAGCTTATTATAATTTTACTGATTCATTAGGCAAAAAAATTTGTTCATAATCAAGAGCTTGACGAGTTATAATTTTTCTTCCGTATTAAAAATTTTAGGCGTAATATTTACATCACTAGGATTATAGTAGTATCCATCATCACGATAATGATTATTTGGGTCATTAAATCTCACTCGTTAACAATTGTTATTAAGCATTGGTTGATACGGAAATATTACATTTAAATTGTTTCTTGATCTTGTAAGTTCGAGTTCACGGTATACTTTAACAAGTATCTTACCAGAGTCCTTAGCAAAACCAAAAACCATACATAAAGGAATGAAGATATAAAAGTAGCTATTATTATTTTCTATACTGAGATCTTTTGATGTACTCAGCTGACCAACATTCTTAGTTATTTTTTTTTTATCAGGACCAAGCGTCAGCCAATTTTTTATGTGAGTAGTTAAACCCAGAATCTCACACTTATTCATTTTTATTGCATTTATCTTATATCTTGTTTCATAAAGGTGAGGGATGGCATTGTTTACTAATATAGAATTTGCTGGTGCCGTATTACCACCTTCTTGAACTTATCTTACATAAATATGCAATGAAGTGCAGTATAGTAACAGATATAGGTCTTGATGTTAAACTTATATAGAAATTTCATTACAAATATTATAATGATAAACACGAATTTTATATTGTGCGATAGTCATTTAACGTGAAAGTGAACTGCATGTTTAAAATATCATCCATTTTTAGAATAAAAAGAAAATTTAAAAGTTAGTTTACACCTTTTATATTCAAACAACCACTTTTGAAAATTTTTTTTTTCTCCGTGAGTTTTTTCAATTGTTTTCTCCAACGTCTTGGCAGTTTAAAAGCTTGCTGTTAATAGAGTGCAGAAGTACATGTCAAGCTACCAACAAAGTTTTTGTGATTACATACAATACCTAGTAGGATTATGGTTTTACACGTAACCTTACAGCATAACTTTTCAACGAACATTTATTGAAATACAATTTTTATTAACTATGCCTTATTGTACGAGGTCTATAACTCGTCCAATGATAGGTAAGTAAACTATGTTTGATGAGAGTTCGATGATTTTGTATAATCGTGGTACAGCAGATAAAAATTTGTAAATTGTTAGACTTTTTTTCTGTTTGTATATGCTCTGCTAGAAATGTTGCATCTAACTTGTAATGCGTTGATCTTTAGAGCCGCTACAAGTAAGTCAGAATTGCAAGTTAAGTTATCTTAAAGTATCTGTTAAGTTGATCGTAATAATCATATTATGGAATCTTTTGGTCTAAAATCAATAGTGTGACTACACGTAATAACGCAGGGGAGCGTATTACTTTTGGTTTTAATACTAATTTTTATATATTCTGGTTGTAATATATTTACGAAAATGGCTTTCGATCTCAAATTTCATAGCTACTAGTTGAAAGAACAATCAATTGATCATCCACAGAAATTTTTTTTTTGTTGCAACATGAGTGATTGAATTGAACGTTAACAGTTCTAGTAGGCCAATAACCTATTTGTATTTTAGTGGCAACTTAATAAGTGGAAAATACTGTTCTTTACTAGACAAACATATACGTATTTTAACAGAAATTTTAGACATGAATAACATCAATTATAAGAATTGAATTTTAGTAATTGTTTACGAACATATTCAATGTTATCAATACTTCAATAGTACATATAATCATTAGATGGCTGTAAATATCCAAAACCGTCATATTACATAAAATTATTACCATTTTCTCGATGTACCACCCAAAGAGTTTCAGGCCTATTAATACAATCAAGATTAACCATAGCAGTCTCAGGATATCGTGACCCATTACTGGGTAAGTCAATAATCATAAAAACTTTACAAAAACATACAATTTTTAGGATTTTAGCTATAGATTCCATAGTTTTATTTTGTATTGGAATTTTATGTAGTGGTTCTTTTGCTGACCTAGCTCGGTTGACGTTTTTATGATTTCCGCTCTTTTATAGGCTATAGCAGCAGCTGCACTTAAACCAGATAATAACGAAATTATGAAGAAAGCTTCACCAATACATGCAGAAAGACGTGGAGTACAAGAAACTGTAATATGTTTTTGCCACCAGATTTTCAACTACATTATAAGCACCCTTTAATACACCACCTATTACTTAACAAGAAATTTCTTTTTGTATTTATTTCATGCGAATCAGCTTGTTAACTTTAATTAAAGAAGGACTAAGTTTTTCTATGTACTGCATATTTTTTCAATTTTTTATTCTGTTCACGTTCTAAACCCGTATTAAAATTTCTCTGAAGCCTTACAGCACCTGTTACCAGAACAGTGGCTACTTTTTCACTAATATTTAAAGCTGAAACTTTAACCCTTCGCCAAGCACTCTCAGCTAAGATGTTATCTGCTACGTTTCTAGCCTCGACATTGTTTTGATCCTCAAGTAAGCTATATCGTGCTCTCAGCACGCTGCGCCCAAAAGATTTCCTAAAGAATAATCTCTAGACGTTTTGTGAGTTCAGTATATAGACCACAGTACTTATAGCCTGGAAGGTGAGCTTCTACGGTTAAAAAACTTATGATCTTATTTTTAAGACTGCGTCCTCTTTTTTAATGTATAACCATTACTTTTCAGAGGTTGGATAATGACTGAATACTTGTAAAAAAGTTTTCGCTACTAATAGCCAGCAGATAATCTGCCAGAAAATGCCTATAGTTACGACTAAGATCAAGAGTATGAAGCGCTGTCACTATTTCTCTCACAATTTAGTTTTAATTTATACGCCATACAGCTTAGACATGAATTCTAAAAAACAATCTGTAAAATTACAAGTACCAAACTTCGACGTTCGAGTTAAACGAAAAAAGCGGGTAAACCATTATGCCACGCTTCTTCCTGATAATATTAAAGCTATATCTTGTAGTCTATTCAACTGCGGTAAAACCAATAGTCTATTAGCACTGATAGTAAATCCTAACGTAGCAAAGCTTTAAAACGTATACGGGTACTTAAGGTCACTTGACAAACCAATACACAAATTTTTAAAAGAGCTGTCAGAGCTTGGTGTAAATACTCACTTTTTAACAAACAGGAGACAGTAGTATCTCTAGGTGATGCTTTACTAAATTCTACCATGATTTTTGATGATATACCTTGCGAGAAATAGGACAATGTATAAGCATTTCTTTGCATGGTACAACATAAAAATGTAGACTGCCTCTATCTTTGTCAATCATACAATAAAGGAAAAAGCACTATGTTATAGATATTGTTTATCTTTTAGACCTGTTCTGCTAAGATTAAGTTAATTTAGGACATATGATGGTCAAAGTAAATTTAACGAAAAAAGACTTATGCAAAAGATGATAGAAATAAGTTTACTAAAATTATTTATCTAACGTTTGATGATGCTGCTAATAAAAAAGTAAATTTATAGCTATCTTGTTAGTAAATTGCTTCGAATATGCAGTAAGTGGATTATGTCCCTTAGGACGGTTCTAATGAGTCAGTCGATCGTTTACGCTTGCTTATGGCTGTTATGGCTGAAAACTAGGCAGGAAATCAATGTCATGATAATAAAATCATAATAAAAGTTTCGGAGCTGCGTAGGGCAGGTAAGATATACTTAGACCAACAGCTACTTTGCTTTCGTATTAAAATAGGCTTTAATGTATTTTCCCGTACGCTAGGTAGGATCAAACTTGCTAGTCGAGGTCCTCTCGGTATCGAATACAGACGTACTACCAATGGACAGTATGATTTAGATAATATACGATTGTGAAATGTTGTGGCACTAAAACAGTTTTAAAATGCTGTAAATCATGCTTACTTAAGTGAAAGAATTTAAAGTATAAACAAAGAAATAGATAGCTTGAATAATCATACATCTAACCGAAAAAATACCTATTTCTAGAAGCTCATACTACAAAAGTAGATCTAGATATTTATTACACAAAATAAATTATAAAACAGCTTAACAAAGTAGCATAACGTAGTTATCCTTACAATAAATTCAAAGAGCGTGGTTAAGATAAAACTTGGGAAGCAGACTTCGTCGAGATGCAGCTACACGCTTGTGAGAACAAGGGTTATAGGTACATGCTTATCGTGGTTAATGTTTTTTCTAAATATGCATGTGCTGCCGTTATTAGCAGAAAAAAAAAGTAAAGTATCAGCTGCGATGCAGTCTATATTTAACATGGATAGAATACCCGCCAATTTGCAAACTAATAGCGATAAATACTTCTACAATCAAGTTTACAAAAACTTATGCAAAAATACAAAATAAACTTGTGCTCTACTTTCAGCAATATTCAATAATCTGTATGCAAATGATTTAATGGTACTATGAAAAAAATATTGTGGAAAAAATTAGGTCTCTAAGCAAATTGTAAATTGCCTAATATTGTACAAAGACAGGCCTACTCGTGTAAGATCAAAATATGTTAAACAATTGGTATTAAGCCTAAAGATGTAAGTGCGGACAATAATGTTCAAGTGCTGGGAAAATTAAAAAACAAAAGTCAATAAAGCAACAAACAAGAGTCTAAGCTAAAAGTAGGTGATCGATCTCGCACTAACAAAGCAAAACAGGCATTTAAAAAGGTTAGCCAGCAGAAAATTGGTCGACAGAAATATCTATAATCACACAGATAGCAGCAACAAATTCAACAACAAATCATCTCAAAGATTACCAAGATAAACCTATCTCTGGAGATTTTTATGAGCAAGAACTACAAAAAACGAGGAGTCGAGATATTTATCTCGTGGAAAAAGTTTTCCGAAGATGTAGACAACATGTTGACGTAAACAAGTTCGGCTTTGACAATTCCAACAAAACTTTGATTGATAGAAAAAATTGGTTCTAAACTACAAATGACATTTGTTCCACAATATGTACAAAATTAAACTTTCTTTTACGTAATATGTGATGTAGTATTAGACCGCTTCGAATTTATTGGCACAGACCTTCCTTATTTGCATGTGTTTCTTCTTTTTTACACACACTGTTATCTATTTTCTTTTTTTTTAAATCTAATAACGTTTTAATTTAGGAAATTTCGTCAAGAAAAATGATTCTACAATAAAAAAATTAAATAAAAGACTTATTTCTATTACCGTACCGCTGTTTTAATTACCGTACCCGATCTACCGTACGCGTTCCTAATACAGGAATTCACTCACTGTTTGATGACAAATATTGATATAACCTCTATTTCTGTTTACAACTGCATGTTGATATAATTGCCTGATGCATTGATCACGATAAAAGTAATGAGAAAAAAAAGTGGAAATTCCAAATCCAAGAAAAAAACGCAATGCCAATTGTGTAATTCAAAAAAAGTCAGAAAAAAAACCAGAATGAATTATTCTGAAGAAAGTGCTGTACAAGCTCTAGATGGGATTAGAAAAGGAACAAATACCAATAACACTGTGTCAACTAAGTATGATATTCCAGCAAACACTCTCAGTGACAAAATTTTAAGATGCCAGGTAACAATTCTGACTGTTCCCAAAAACATATTCATCTGGTGCGAATTGTACAGCATCCTGTGGCAGTGACTGTCCTTTAAAAAGGATGAACAGTGGACTCAGTTCACTAGCAGCATTTCCTGTGATGAGCACACTATCATTTTCTTTTTGGCTACTATCGACAACTTTGTGAACATTCTTGTAACCTTTTGGTACTAACACAGTGAGTGGATAGGGATTAAGAGAAACTCCTAAAAATTAATAGTAAATCTAAATAAAAAAATTTGTGACTGACAAGATGCTTACCACGTAAGAATAAATTCGTACCTGCCCTATCAGTGTTAAAGATGCGATTAGCTTCAATGTCAAAAAGATTCTCTCCCACAAAATAATTATATACATAAGAGTACCATTTTCTTAGACGCCCTTCTGTTACATTTGCTTTTTAAGAGTTACTGTTTTAGATACCCTTGTAACTATTTTTAGGTGTCTTTTCATGAACAAATTGAACTATTTTCTGCCAGGTGTGTTACTTATAAATTAATCGTGAAAAATCGAAAAATTCGAAATAAAATAAAAATATACAGCCAAATTCAAATTTTACCGTTAATCGTCCTGCGCACTTGACAGATTCTTTTTTCTTTTTAAGTAAAGAGCTAATGATGCTGTAATCTTATATTTTCTTACTCTCGAATCATGCTAGAGTTTCCGCGGAAGCACTAAATGTAATTTTCAAAGATCATTGTAGCCTTAACTACTGAGCTTTTAACGCCTGTAACTTTTATCAATGGATTTCATCTTGAATCTTTACACTATTCATTTTACTCTTTAATCCTTTAATCTTGAAAACATAAACATAGTTTTTCCATAACTTTCATCCTCTATAAGACAAACATATTTTTTATTACGAGGCATATTAAAATCGTTATTTGTGGGATGGTCCCATGTGTCAAATTCCACGATATTTTTATGCATTATATCATGAATATTTTGGTTTTCCCTTTCGTATACAAGACTATAAGTATCGAAGTTCAGAAAATAGCTCTGGTCCCCTATTTGATTTTTCATAAAGTCATGATAAAATCGGATAGGTCAAAGACACTCAATATAACATACATTTGCTTTTTATCATAATAGTGAATCACATTACGTTTTTTATCGGACTGCGTAGTCGTTAATTTTTTTGGCTTGGATGTAAAACATGCAATATGCTCAGCACAGAAAGGTCAATACTTATAAGCATCGTGAAAAATTTTAGGGTAGTCAAGATCAACTTCAAATATATAACCGGTCTCTGCATCGTCTGTTACGAATAAGATACCCATCAAGTCAACATTTTAGATCGATTCAGAATTCTGTAAGGCAAAGATTTGGTCATAACCCCGCTGTATCACTATAATAATACGTAAGATATTTTCTATTTTTATTAGCTTCACAGTTTTCTTATATGTGCAGATTGTTGACCTTTACATATCGATCGCAACACTAGCTCATACAACCACGAATACCGCACTTGATGGATACAAGCATATCGATAGTAACAAGGTATTCATGTTTTACCTACAATAACAATGGCAAAGAAGTTTCAAAATTGATCGGGGAAAAATTAAACTTATTGCTAAACTTCGTAAATTTTAAAATAGCATCGCATATTAAGCCAGGTGTTGTATAATAATAAGCTTGATCTAAGTCATCGGCTTCAAGACCATAATTTAAATAATTTTTTAATATCTGAGCAAGAAGCAGTACATTAGTAACTAAATAAAAGTCGGAATATTGCCCAAGTATCTGAATATTAAAAGTATTACAGATATTTTTAGCATGATTTATCACTGACATAAGCTTAGTATGAGCAGCTGTGGGAGCTTCGTTTTAATAAAAGTTTGTTATATGTTAGATTTTCTAAAAAATATGTGTAATAAAGAGAATATAAATCTTTACTGTTCCATACGTTCATCTGATCTGTGGTATTATGATCATTATTTGAAAATGTGGATTTTAGTATTTTATGTTACTCCAAATAGGATGACAATTTTTTAAGAGACGAAACCATGGACTTAAATTAAGAAATTGATAAACCGGAAATCATTATAAGCTGACAGAGTAGCCCATTTAAAGCATCGAAGATCCCTATTCGATAGATTTATGCAAATGTTTTTTTTTATATCCACTGGGAAATCTACAAAAGAGCTACCTCGCATAGGATTAAGTTTATGTTTTAGCTGAATTTTAAATTAGTGGCAAAGACCAGCGCGAGTCTTCATCACAAAAATCACCCTTTTTTTATCAGTTGCTTAACATTGACATCAAACCTCGTATTTAAGTCTCTTAACCGGTATATAGATTGCGTTTTTGTATCAGTGGGTTTTATATCCACAATCTTGACATTATCCTTAACTGCTGCATACTTAGCTGCCAACACTGCATTTACTTTTAATGCCTAACGTTGACTAAGATATCGCTGTATTTGTTTAAAAACAGTCGTTCTCTATCGCCTAGAAACTTTTTGAGGTCCACTTGTTTTAAATTCACGATCAGAGCTGTTGTGATCTGTTTTTTAAATACATGATTCATATCATCTAGAATTACTTGTACATCATTTTCAACAACAGGGATTGCCGTTGCTGCTGCTATACACTTACCTTGAACACGTTTCGTAGGTTCCACTTCTTGCTTACTTTCAAATATGAAAATGTAAGGTAATTTTTATTCGTCTTAACTGCTGCTATTAATTTTCGCTCAATATCTGATATAAAAACTTCAGATTCATTCATAAATATTTATGGTGCTTTACATCTTCCAAACGATGGTAAATAAGCTGCACAGTTGTTTTAAGTAAAGCCATAGAAGATTGAAATTCTTGTTTTTCTAACATCGTTAAATCACATTGCTAACTGAAAGTATCAGCAACTTAAAAAATGATATGACTGCAGATCAAATTTATTTTTAAAAGAGTAGCATTGACTTCACTTTCAATCACTTGTTATTACGATTGCCATAGGAAATTAGCTGAACAGTAGCCATGACTAACTTGCAGTAAGAAGTTTATTGGTCGACTAATGGTGTCGAAACGAACTGCTCCAGAAAACACGCTTCTTGAAATATTTTTAGTCCAGTATTAGTGAAGAAAAGTAGTCAACCCTGCCGTATATGTAGAAGTAGCTAGAGAGATTATATGAGTATCAGATTAGAATATTGCAGGGCTGGAAGCGCAAAAGAGAGTCGGAGAGTTCGTACCATACGCTTGACACTGCCCTTCATATAAGAGGAGATAGAGAGAGAATATAGTCATGAGACCAGAGTAATACAGGGCTTATCTCTCCTAAAATATATGTTGTTCATTTTTGATCTTTTGTTCAAATATTATCTGAACTAACAAAGAAGATTGTATAACAGGAAGTTTGGGTAACAATTCAAGAAAAAACAATTATCATAAAGTTAGAAAAATTCCTAAGTGTGTGTAAGAGAAAATTAAATATATTACAATATTATTTAAATTTTTAATTTTTTTTTTGTTCACCCACGATTCGATTTTTCTTGATTTGTCTTTCATTTTCTTGACTTTCTGTCTTTTTTCGCGGACTCTATTTTTATTCGACCAGCTGAAGGTTTATTTTCTCTTGTGCCTTTCCTCTCCATTTTCTCAACTCATTTTACCCATATCCTCATTACTCTGACTATTTTGGTGGTTATCAATATAGACCCTACTGTCTTAAAAGGTATTATACTCTCTGGTTTAACTCCTTTTGATATTTTTTGGTCAATTTCTTAGCATTTTGAACAATAGGCGTACATTTAATAGTTTCAGTGGTGATAACGATTTTATCTGCGACTGTGATGTCTATGGCAGTGTTCTTAGTGGTATCAAGGGTAGTGTTGTTTGTAGTAGCAGTATTTCTGTCGATTGTGACGGTACGGCAAAGGCCGGTGATGATGTTGGTAACAGTAGTGTCAAGAGCGGTGATGCTGATGGTACCGAGGGCAGTGATACTGTCGGGGACAGTGGTACTGATGGTGCTGATGCTGGTGGTGGCAGTTGTAACGATTTTTGCTGCTGTGTGAAGTGTAGCGATGACAGTGCTGCAAAGGGTAATAATGCCCTTGGTGCTGGCAGTGCTAAGGTCGGTTATGCTTGCCATGATAATTGTAGCAGTGATCAATACGACGGCTGTGAAGGCGATAGTGGTGGTGGTGGTGAGTGCTGTAGCATTCACATGTAGTATCTGACGATATTAATGGTAAAGATGTATCCATTACTGCTGCTGCTGCTGATGATGCTGCTGCAGCCACTGCTGTCGTACTTTTTTCCAACGACACAGGCGTTACTTCTTTTTAAGGTTGTACGTTTTGTAAAAAATAAATTTTTTGATGCTTTAAAGAATAAAATAGTAAAAGGAGAGGAAAATAGCTACGAAAGTAAAGAAAAAGATATTAATACAGAGCATCTCTCAAGTGCTCTTGCTTTTGCTCATAAAACTCGACCAGCTGCTTTTCTCTCACTTGACTTGTTTACCTCTTGGCACTGCTGTTGTTGGTGGATGTGTGGGAAATTATAAGAAATAAGGTCAGTCTAGCTAGCTTTTGCGTACGATCTGTAAATAAGCTAAAAACGAGGAAATGCATAAAATATTTTTAGTAAGCATAAAAAAAAATCTTTGAAATTACAGTGGTATAGCTTACACATATTTGGGAGATAAAATAAATGACACGAAGCAGGAAAAACGTTTCTAGTCCGAAAGTGGATAAAATAATAAGGCGAGACATGTAGCTATTGCCAGCAACAGTAAAACTTTTATAGCTTGATTAAATTGATAAGATTAATCAGTATCTCCCAGGCAATGATTCCAAGGCCTGCGACTTATTTTGGAAAATAGATTCTTCCGATCCAATATTATCGTTTTTCCTAGATACAACTTTGCCACTACCATCACCGGTGAGTCCCACTCCCTTATTTACGAAGAGGTTTAAAGAGCGATATACAATGGCTAGATGACAAGAAATATCACGTATTACACATTTACTGTAAAGCCTGTGCAGCTTACAAGGAAGAAAATCCCACTTTTTTTCCAAAATATAATTAAATTCTAACACAACACCAACTCACGGCTCACTCGCGTTCTCGGGTCCCGGTTTTTAATGGCTGTTTAACCTTCAAGAGCATATTACCTACAGATTTTTGTCGTGCACATACTGCTAATACGCAAGCGAGAAAATGAAATACGTAATTCTTATCATAATTGCTGCGCAGAAATGAGTACTTCTCCAACACACGTGTGTTTTGTAAAATGGAATGTGATGACGGTATATCTTTTGTGAATCTTTCTTGAGAACATACAAACATCAGTTTAATGAGAACAAAGAATTCTAAGTATTTGATTTTTTTCTTATTCGGTTGTGTTTAGACGTCATTTCATTCCTCGTAACTTATCAAGTTTCTTGCGTCGTGTTTTCGTGCAGAAAATTTTTTCCTCTCTTTGCTGATTCTTTTTTGACATTTTATTATTATATTTTCATGATTGAATGGCCATCAAACGACTAAAGGTACCGTATCATCTTAGATATTGCAAGCCTATACTCTCTCGCTAAAATGACTTATTCGAACGTCGTTTTTCTCGTATAAAGCGAATTTTTTTTCTCTTACCCTTTATTTCGCTGACAAAATTACCATCAGCATTCTGGAACAAACCATTCTTATACAATTTTTCTTTGCTCATACCAAGACAGTCGTACAGTATCATATATGATGTCGCATGGCTACGCTTTTGTTCTCATTAAGTGCTGATGTTTAATAAAGTAGTGCTCTGTGTTCAAATGTTTTGAACAAACATCACATTTCATGGCATTTAGAGAATTTTTTTTTTTTTTTTAGAGTCATTCTGTAATTTTTCCTCCTTTCTGTCTCGTTTTGTCAGAGCAACTGCTAAGGCTTTATAATAAAAGGAGAAATTAGATACACTGATTTTTAGTATAGTATTTGATCGTAAAGGATTATCGACACAGTTAGTCGAATTCATTTAGCATCCATCATATGGTGCACTCTACGCATATTGCTAATACTCGCGAACCACACTTGAGTTTTATGTGTGGTGAGGTGTGGCGTCGTGATTAAAACATTAGGTGAAAGTATGTGTGTGTGCGTGTGAGTGTAAGTGTGTGTGTATGTGTGTGTGTGTGTGTGTCACTAGTCACGGAAAATCAGCTTATAATAGAGTAGGAGGAGATATAAATGTAGAAGAACTCCTTGCCACACTTGTAAATGCTTCGTTAGTGTGTGTGTGTGATTGTATTTGTGTGCATGTGTGTGATGACATTGGCAGTCTTTATAGACCGCACCACCTTAAGAGAGGGAGGAGGGGGGCGCCAGTGCAGCTTACATGGAGGAAAATTCCACTTATTAAAGAATATATATATAAATATTGACACTCCACCAACCTCTAGTTCACGCGCATTCTCTGGTCTTGGCTTTTGGAGGCTCTGGGAGCCTATTGCCAACTGATTTTTGTGAAACGGTTGACACTCATCTTAACACGCCCAAAGGGATACTCATGTGTATGTGTCGCGACATGAAGTCGTGTGAGAGTATGTGTCACTAATCATGTAGAGGCGTTTGGAAAGAGAGTAGGAAGAGAAATAAACGTAGGAAAACTCACAGCCACCTATGTAAGAGCTTTGTGTGTGTGTGTGTATGTGTGTGCAAGTATGTGCGTGTGTGTTATGGCTCCACTGTAGGTCGTCTTAATAAGCCCTTACACCTCAAGAGAAGGGGAGGTGATTCCTGCGCAGCTAACAAAGACGGGGATCCGACTTTTTTTCTAGAATGTTTATAAATTTTTAATACAAAACCAACCCGTGGATCACACCATTTCTTCGGTCCCGGCTTTTGAGAGGCTTTTATTCCCTGGAAGCATATTTTCAACTAATTTTTGCCAACTCAAGAAAGTAAATTATAAAACAATTGGGCATTTTTTGAACACATGCATTAATTTGCCCTGTAATATATTTTATAAGAGAATAAAAGAGAGATAGATAGAAACCATGTTTGTTATGCCATGGACACGAGGGCCCGAATGGCAAAGTTATACAAATATACAGGAAACAATACTTCCGTGTATCAAAAATTCAATTTTTCATAAAATATCACAAGTAGTATACAGCCAATTAAAATGATACAGCTTTACAATAATATGTTTGATCACTCGTACACATAGCATAATTTTATTCTCAAACTGAGTACAACGCAAAATTTCATAGCTGGTGATACGTATTTTACCAGTAACCATTTTCATATAGAGCACATCGAGCAACATACATACATACACATGCACACACATACACAAATATAAGGGTAGGGCAAATGGAAAGGCTCGTAAAAGCTTGCGATACAAAGTTGTAATACAACGCAATGTTTCACAGCAAGTGATACATGCTTTACCCCGTTAGCAAATGATCAGCAGAAACCCTAAGGACTACCGATCATATACTCACGGAGCACCACAAAGAGCATATGTAATCAGGCCAAAAATACAATGTAACCTGTTTTGAATAGAGCACATTGTGCAGCATCCATACATACACACGTACACACGTACACACTTACACTAATATAAGAGCGGAACAAATGCAAAGGTTTGTAAAAACTCGCTGTACAGAGTTAAAATATGTTCAAAGAATCAATTTTCAAGAAAGTATTTTACAAGAAAGAATTTCACTGTGAGACCGTTATTTACAAGCAAAGATGTAATAGTAAAGAGCCTGCTTAAGAGAGGCTAGTGTAGCTAGAGAGAGAGAGAAAGAAAGAGAGTGAGAGAGAGAGAACAGAATGATATAAACGTTCAAAAATATTGTCGATGCAGCTTTTGCACGTATCAAAGTAATTTACCAGCTTTAGGTGACTTTTGTTCTCTCTTTTTCCCTCTCTATCTCTCTCTTTTAAAAGCGATAATGTCAAAACACTCGTAAGTCTCCCTCCTTAATTGTAGTCTTCTTTAATATAATACAAAACTTGCAAAAACCATGGATATGCAGTGGGGTATGTCATTCATCGTGCAAACGATTTCTATGCAAATAGACAAAGAAGTCTTCTGTCCACAGATGTTTTCATCACATATCCCAAATATCTGCTGCACTTTGTCGAAAATCTGAGAAATCGCGGCGGGGGTGCATCTGGGTGCCGCTCGCGACACCACGAGCGCTTCCGTAAGGCTAGCACACAATGAGCTTGCCCGAGTATTGCGCGCGTTTCAAATGCCGCGGTCCGCTGGACATCCAGTGCTCTCACTATGGTCCTACAGTCGTCCCACAGTAATCGGTCGTATCGACTACAGAGTTGTTGAACTAATAGGCCCATACATGTGGCAGCCACGACAAGCCACAGATTTTCAGTGTAGGGACTCTTCCGCCGCCCGCGCCGCCCGGCCACTGCCGCCACCTGTACCGCCACCGATCTTAGCTATCAAGTGCACGCGGGCAGCGCGCTACGCTGCAAACGCTAAACTTCTAGTCACAAAATGTTATGATTTCAGGTCATTGCTTACCACGCAATTCATTTACCGCATATTATATTTTAAGCAAGTATTTTATTTTATAAAAATTATATTATATTTTAAATAGAACACTTTAAAAAACTTTTTTCATAAGTTAACACAGTTTATAAAAAATATACACTATCACTGTACACTTTAATGACAGAGATGTTAAAAAAATGAACCGTTACGAGGCTTTATTAAAGAAAACGAAGAACTCTTAAAACAACAACCTCTTAATCTGCGTAATGCATTATTTTGTGGCCGTACGGATAATACTGTGAAGATATACGATTGTTAAAAGAGAGAGAAAATTTATTACATTGACGATCTCTCATTATACCCGTACATTTGTAAGCGTAGCAAGTTTCCAATTGGTCATCCTCAATTATAAGTAGGTGAGGAAGAATGTCTTAATCTTGTCGGACATAACAATAATGTGCCACGAGTTAGCGTTGTACTTTTACGCAGCATGCTTCCCCCCTGTGACTTGTATCATCCTGTCTTATCAGTAAATGTACACGGTAAATAAATTTTTCTATTATGCTGTACATGTTGCGAAGAGATGATACAAGAAAATTGTAGTCATGAAAATCCGAAGGATCGAATATTGCAAGGTACGTGGATTACTAAAGAGATAAAAAGAGCCGTGAAGTAAGTATATACTGTCCAAACAGTTTATGATATTTAGCATATAAGGTTCCACAGAACGACCAAGAAAATGGTCAAGATGGTCTGTTTGCATATTACAACAAAGAATTTTTGGGCAAAAAAACTACAGCAACGGGTTATCCACCCGAGTGCTCTACAAGTGCAGATAAAGACCGATCTATTAACCAATAAGAACAAATTGATGAGATAACATTGAATAAAAACGATATAAATTTAAACGCTGTATTATTATCAGTTGCAAAATTATGCCTCAATCCTCTTTGCAGAAAATTTGGTCATCGTGAAAATCCATCAAAGACAAAAGTGGTAACAGTACCTAAGCGATTAATGACATCACTTACCAGTTTTAAAGTTGCTGTTAACAGCATCTTACCCGTTAATGATGAAGCCTTGTATATCAATTGAAGTTACAAGACCGAAGCTGTAACACCATCTACAGTGACGAATGTTGTGATAGCTTTCCTTGTCACAGCAAAGGCACGATACAATTGTTTGATTATATGCACGTATTAGGATCAGTCTCCCTCTACTGCGATACGATTTAAGCATTTACGTCAGTACAGACGAGGATAATGAGTACCTATTGGTACAGCGTTGGGTGATCTCACAGACAAGTTAGCTGAGAAAAGTGTGGGTACATACATAACGTCTATTTTCTCCGGCAGTCCAAAATTTTACGCGTATGAGTATAAAAAACCAGATGGTAGTAAGGAATACGTATTTTAAGTTAGAGGCATCTGACTAAATCATACAGACAATCAGAAGATTAACTATAATACTATCCGTGAATTAGTAGCATCACGTGACACTTGAATAACACTTTTAGCATTTGCGATTCGACAAACCGTCTTTCACGATGTAGTGACACAGAATAGAACCAAAACTAGCAGACCTGTGTATAAAAAACGAAGATTCATCAGAAAAAATATAAGTTAAACTCACGGCTACGCATGTCTTACTGATAACTAAAGTTAAATCATCAAGTGAGAAAAAAAATGGTAGGGATGTGCAACTCTGTCTAGGTAAAGCAAAAGTGGTGGGAAGGAACTCTTCAGCCGCTCAGCAAACCAAATGCTACGAAGTTGACCAGTCACTTCAAGAATAATAAAAAAAATTCAGAGTAGTTAAGATGTATCAAATAACCTTAGATTGACGCACGTTACGGTAAATTTTATATTTATTGTATAATGAATAACGATACTTTTACAAGAAAGATGTAATAAGCACACTTATTTTTTCGAACCCTTTACCTCAGGAAAAAAAACATTCGACTTAACGGTAGCTCGTGTAATCGTAAAAGTATAAAGAACGTTTTACTGTATAGAAGCAGAGTAATAAAGTGTACAGTAATAGGGTCTATTTAAGATATATTATAATTTTTATAGAATAAAATACTTGCATCAAAAGAAATATGCGTGGTATATTAGTGGTGGTTTGAGGTGAATAAAGAGGAAGTGGAGTAGCCCATGATAATGCCTACTCCCTCTACCTCAATGGTTTTAATGTGTAAAAAGGGAACTCTGCTACTTGTTTGTTACTAAAATGCAAAAATTAATCTAGCGTAGTCGAAACGATGCTCTACAATACTAGAAACATTTATCAACAATTTTTTGTTAGAAATTTAGCTTCTAAAAAATGTTAAGTGGTAGATGTCAGCAAAATAAAAATATAAACACTTCAAGAAAGTGAATTAAAAAACAATCGCGCATTGAGAACGGAATGTCGTGAACGTTCAAAAATATCGTCGATGCAGCTTTTGCACGTTCAAACGTGACTTACCAGCTTTAAACGACTTTTGTTTTCTCTCTTTCTCTCTTAATCTCTCTCTTTTAAAAAGCGTAAGTGTCAAATCACTTGTCAGTCTCCCTCGTTAATCGCACTGTTTTTCAATATAATCCAAGCCTTACAAAAATCATGGATTTTCAGTGGGGTATGTCATTCATCGTGCAAACGACTTCTATGAAAGCAACACTAAGGAGTGATCTGATGACGTATGTTTTCATCACATATCCCCAATATATATGTATATATATACTAGTGGGGCTTCGCCTCCTTGCACGCTCCGCGCGCTAACCCCCCAATTTACAAATTGCATAACATTCATACTGATGCTTATTTTTTTTACTATATTCTTTAATGTAACCTTTACGTCTACCAACAACTTTTTGTTTTTCATAATTTAATAAGTTATTTTGTAATATTGACAAATATTTTCACTTTTTCATTAATAGTTGATTCTTATTTATTACTATTTCAACAATTTTTACCATTCCCACATCATGGTCGTTGTAACTTTATTTATTTTTTCTATTTTTTATGTCTATTTTCATAACGCTGCTTTCACAAATTGGATAAGGTAATATGCAAAATAGACAAATTTACGCCCTTTTTTATCGATAAACAATGCCTATTTAGGAAATTGTTAATCATTTCAAATCATCTAAAATGAATTTTTGATGCACTATTGATAATATGATTTAATAAACCTTGATAGCATTCGATACCTAAATTTTTTTCGTTTAGAAGCTGTATTTCCTAGCAAACAATCATTTATATCAATTATCTATCCAATATTTTATGATGATTTTTCCACTTCACCTTGCGGTAATCATCCAGGAGCGCTTTTTTTAAAGTGGTTTCCCAGTTCCCCTTAGTAACATCAACACTATTACCATAAAAAGTAATTTCATATATATATTTCGTATACATGAAATAATTTTTTGGTTTGTTGCGATATTAAGGTGAATA
>JAPYYV010002422.1:0-53218 GCA_030522625.1 Copidosoma aretas
TGGACTTTCTTAATCTGTGAGGTCAAATGAACATGATTCTGTAAAAAAACCGACTCCCTAGTGATCTAGCACGACGCCGCCAATTTGGCCCCGTCTAATTGCTGAATAACATGCATGACGTATCCCAATAACCATTTGGTGTACTATTATTTATTCTTGTAATAGAGTTAAAAAAGAATTCCTTTTTTTGAAGTGTTCAAAAAGAATTCTTTTTTAAGTATATACGTTATCTTGAATGTCCGCTTTTATAAAATTAATATTACTAAAGTGTTCTAAAAGAATTCTTTTATTAGGAAAACCAAAATTATAATTACGTTAAAATTTCACTTAATAATATACATTTATTTTCAGGTAAAATTATGATTTGAGGTACTAAGATGATATTTTAGAGATATAAATTTAGCAAATTTGATTCAAATCGGTAAAAAATCAAAGATGAATAATTTACGGTGATCTCAAATATTAAATTTATTCTTGTAAATGTGTGTATTATTTATGGGATACATTCGACTGTCTTACAACTTTTTTCGGTATTGTTACTGCTTACATGCTTTTCATAAGTTATTGATAACTTTATAAATAATTAAAGGATGCTAAAAGAATTATTTAGAAACGGACATTCAAGTGTTCAAAAATAATTCTTTTTTTTCAAATATCTGCTCATTGGGATAACACTACAGTTACTCGCCGAGATACTGTATTTCATACGTCTTCACAATCTTCACACTTCACTTTACTGCTTCACTATAATCCGAAGGGCGCGACGTTGCCTTTTGGTTGGCAATGCCTATTTATATATATTTTATGTAGGCCGCGTGATGGCTCAGTAGGTAGAGTGTCTGCCTGCTGATCTTGATGGCCGGGTTCGATTCCCACTCCGGGAAAAGATTTTTTCAAAAAATGAAAAAGTTTTTTCCCAGGGTGGAAATTGTTCTTGTACCTAGCCCACTGTTCCCTACCTACCGATAAAAAACCGATTAATAAAACCGTGCTATAATACCGTATGACGTAATACATCAATGGTTGTCAAAACGCCATGTCTGAGCCCCTTAGGGGGCGATGATGAATATACAAAAAAATATATATATTGTATGCGAACTAGTACCGCGTATACCTTTACATAATGTAAACTCGTGTTACTCGTGTTATACTTTTACTATGTAAGACTGTAAGAGTTGAGTCGAAAGAGTAGTGTAAAGATTGTAAAGCAGCTCGTAGATTTCTTATTATGTGTACCTATATACGTTCTTACTTATCGAGACGATCTATCCTTATTTAAAATCAATCTTTGCAACATTCTGGTGATTTGTATCTTCTGTTGGTCGATCCAGAACTGCAGAATATAATTGTTGGAGCAAATTAAGCCTTTTTGAGAAAATATTTTTTGCTTCAGAGGAAGCTTTCTTTATAAGTAAAACTTCAAAACTAAAATATTAGCGAAATAAAATTGATACAAAAACGAGACGGATAAAATAGTAGTTCTCGTCACAAATGTGCATCTCTCGAGGGCGGTCCCTTGGCCCGTGGGCGATGGCGAAGCACATGAGTGGCGAATCGTATTTTTCCTACCTCGGGCCTTTTTGGAACCCTGGTAAGTACACCCTCTCGAGGAGGCCTCGGTAGGAAAAATAGCATTCGTAACTCGATCGCAAAGGCTTCTTTGCGAACCTCGTTACGTCCCTCGCCTACGGCTCGTGCCGTAAACCTTTCGGTTCGCAAATTAAAGCCTTTCCAATCTCGTACGAAAACTACTATTTCCTACCGAGGGTGTACCAGGGTTCCAAAAAGGCCCGAGGCAGAAAAAAAAATATTTCACGAAGCTATTGTGGAGTATTTAGCATTTCTATCGGTGTACGTCTTTATTGCTAATAATTACTCGTTTCGAAAAAAATTTGAGATTGTATGGTTGAAACCATCAGTATATTCCACTGCGTTAGAAATCATGGATGAAAAAAAAAAAAATCCTTTTTTTTACGTTGCGACCTAATTATATAATAAACAATGAAAAAGTTATTCAGAAAAATTGATCAATTAAATATCAATCAACAAACGCGTTCGCTCGAAAAAATGTCATTCGTTAATCTTCGATTGTTAGTGGGTGCATGGTGTGTAAATATAACATAAAGTTGTAAGCTTTTAGACGTTCATCTACTTTCATCAGAAATCATTTGCATAGCTGCACAAATATAAAATTATTCTTATCGATCTTCTGCATGGTACACATATTATGTACTATATGTGTCATCTTATTGTTCTTGTTCTTTATATAACTTTAGGTACCTCCTATTGGACTCCGTTAAGCCACCATCATGTTTCTTTTTTTATTGTGTTTAATTTGGCACCGTTTTCATGTCTGACTTCGACGGCACGGTCTCACACCGAAGAGCCAGAAGCTACCACAGTGATATAATATCATGTGGAGAACAAATACCACAGTGGTCCCACCAGTAGACGGAACGGGGAATCGAACCCAAGCCCTCCAAGTGTAAAGCAAGCGCTCTGCCACTGAGCCACTTCTATAGTTCTATGTGTTATCTCAAGGTACGATTTCTGATCGGGTAGTTGTTTCCCAATATGTAGGTATACATAAGAAAAGTTATATCCTTTCGTCAAATAGCATATAATTGTTTTTATATTGATGTGTGATACTGTCAGATACACAAGGTACATCGTAGACTTTTTATCAAACTTTTCCCTAATTTATCTATCAATCGTGTAAAGGAAACATAACACTATTTGTATCTCAAAAGTTTTAATTTTTATCCGATTGTAATGAACAAAGACTAGTTTTCTTCTTTAATTAAATACCTACAATCTCACAATCTTTGATTCGCTAAAAAAAGTCATATTTATTGTTAAAAATTCATTTGTTTACTAAATTCTAGAAAAAAATGATAAACAAATGAGTTTTAACAATAAATACGACTTTTTTTAGCAAATCCGAGACGGTGAATCTAAAGGTATTTAGTTAGAGAAGAAATTTAGATTTTATCCATAAAAGTCGGTTGATAAATAAAGATTTTTAGGTACAAATAGTGTTGTTTTTTTCATTCACATGATAAGTTGGTAAATAAATCAGGGAAAATTTGATAAAAAAACTACAATGTACCTTGTATCTTTGTCAATGTCACACATCAATATAAAAACGATTATATGCTATTTGATGAAAATATCTAGCTTTTCTTATACATAGCAGCATATAGACATATAATAAGTATTACAGCTATGTGCGAGAGATAGATATATACCCACGGGTGCTGTGTCTCTTTCTACTTGAGCTTCAGTTCCGTTCCGTAGTACATAATATATAGGGATTAGGGACGAGCAGTCTATACTTATTATATATGTGACGGTGTATATTTATAACAATAATAAACTTTTCACAATTACTGCAGATAATATAATTTATACCGAAAAAGAAAAGTGGATAAAACATAACCAATTAATAAACCGAGACAAGAGTGAGAAAAAGAAAATAATTGAATAGGAAAGTCCACACACACACAACTTGCACATGGATAGACAAATGTCAGGACAATCCTCGAGCTCGCAGACCGAGACTGTCGTCGACGGGTCGATCCAGGTATATAATAGTATACTTAAAACAATTATTGTTTAATCGACCGTTTATTTTTCGAATGTTTTCGCAACGCTTAAATAAAGCAGATAATGCACACGCAAACAATCTCCCACACTCTTGACAATCGGTTTCCCTCGCGTATTATGGTGGAGATGTGTGTCGCACAGTCTGTTCTGTGTGTATTGTTGATATATGTTTGTGTATCAAACGCGAGAATTCAAGAGTTTTAAAAGTTTCGATAAAGTAGGCGCAGTTTCTTTCAGTCGATGAAAGAGGTCTGCAACGATGTTTACAAGGGTGGGGTGCAAACATTTTGTGTCCAAGCTATTTGTTGTCAAACAGTTGAAAATAGCCCAAGCATGTTATTCAACAAATAACGATGACAGGTCTCCCCTGAAGGGAATCAGAGTCTTGGATCTTACTAGAATAATTGCTGGTCCATATTGTACCATGATACTTGGTGATCTGGGAGCTGAAATTATTAAGGTTGAGAAGCCAGGCGTTGGGGATGAGGCTCGCAAGTGGGGGCCACCATTTATCAATCATACAAAGGAAACTGCCTACTTTGCTAGTGTAAACCGTAACAAGAAAAGTGTCTGCATTGATCTAAAAAAGGGAGTAGACATTGTTATTGAGTTAGCCAAAAGGAGTGATGTGTTGATAGAAAATTACGTTCCTGGAAAGCTAACAAAAATGGGCTTAGGATACCATCAAATGAAAGACGTGGCGCCTCACTTAATATACTGCTCCATAACTGGCTATGGTTCAGATGGACCCTATGCAAGTAGGCCAGGGTAATTATTTTTTATACAATGACATTGGTACTTACGTTATATTCTTAAAGACTTTCAATACAATGTACAATTCCGATTTGAGATATGATGTTATAGCAGCTGCCTTAGGAGGTCTCATGCACATAACTGGTAAGTTATTATTTTATGGTAGTATATCAAACTATAGTGATTATCCGCGTGTTCTTAAGTATTAGCATTAAAACATGTAAACTCCACTTTATTACAATGAATTTCTTAAAGGACCTAAAGATGGACCTCCATGTAAAGCTGGTGTTGCAGTGACCGATCTAGCTACTGGATTGTATGCTCATGGAGCAATTATGGCAGCTCTACTACAACGTATGAATACTAATAAAGGACAATGGATTCAATGTAATCTCTTATCTACTCAAGTGGCCAGCTTGATTAATATTGGCTCCAATTATCTGAATGCTGGCAAAGAAGCTACAAGGTGGGGTTCTGAACATGAGAGCATTGTCCCCTATGAAGCTTTCCCAACAAAAGATGGTTACATTACCATTGGGACTGGAAGTGACTCACAGTTTAAAGATCTTTTGAAAAAATTAAATCTTTCTGAACTGTCTGATAATGAAAAATATAAAAATAATATTAACAGAGTAAAAAATAGAGATGAATTGCTGAAGGTTCTAAGAAAAAAGCTGAAAGAGAAGACAAATAACGAATGGAATGAAATTTTACAAAACTCTACTTTTCCGTATGGACAGATCAACACTATGAAACAAGTGATTATTTAATATTATTGCTCAGTCGTAAAAAAAAGTCTAATGGAAATTTTTCACTCATTAGGTATTTGAAGATCCACATGTAAAAAACATGAAAATAGTCAAAGAGATAGATCATCCTGTTGCTGGAACAGTCAAAATTGTGGGTCCACCAGTAAAATATTCCTATGCAGAGAATGCTGTCAGACTGCCTCCACCAACGTTAGGGCAACATACATTTGAGGTTTTGAAGGAAATATACAATGAAGAAACTCTACGAAAATTCAAAGAGAACAAAGCAATTAGCTAACATTTCAAAAATTCAATGTACTGCAAAGTATTTTTACACGTATATGTATATCACATACATGATTTTATTGTATCAATATCGCGCACCTTTGGAGAACTTTTACCTTGTATACACTTATGACCAAGTAAGGATCAAAACTGTAACCAAGAGCTTCCGCATTACAAGTCTGTCTATTTACAATCCGATCCACACAAAAAAGATGATTTTAACTTTTTTTGTTAATAAAGCTTTATATTTTATCGAAATGACCAAGTTTTATTTTATTAAAACCTAGTAATCGTGTAAAAATTTAATGTCAAAAATACGGATTTTACATCAATTTTTGACGAAATTTGTATTTTTACAGGATGTTCCAACAGTCAGATTACGACTTAGGAAACCAAGATCCGACAAGAAAGTACAATGGACACAAGGAACAGTTGATAACGAAAATATGAACAAAAAAAAATCAAAATGTGATTATTCTTTTTACTGTAATTTTTAGTAATTACAAAAGCAATAATACTGCTAAAAATATGATTATATGTTAGGCTGTTGCATTTACGAAAAGCCAAAAAAATTTGGTGAAAGCAGTTCAGAAGAAAGCGAAGACGAATGCGAACACTGCCATGGACGTAAAGACACTCACAAAAAGCCACAACCCGTCAATAAGGATGAACCACCTGGAGAGGCAATTCCATCACATCCAGGTAGATATGTCTTTTTTATCTACTGTTTCATGATTATAAGCAATACTTTTTATTTTCAGAACCCATTGCTACAGGTGGCTCCGCTTGAATTACACATACGCAACTTGTGAAAATAATTGTCTCATTTTTTTGGCAGATAATGACAGGACGTAAATCGTATGGAAACTCATGTTAAAATCAAGATACGTACCTCTGACTGTGATTTTAATTATTTACATTTTCCAACAGATTAATTGATGATGCATGTAATAAAGCAACATTAATGTTTTTGAACGTTAGCGCAGATATTTCCAACTATGCAATAACCTTTTGAAAAAATATTTATTGTTGTACATGTATTTGTCTTTATATTTCGATTATAAAATTTATCAAATGTTGAAAAATATGAAGATAAATCAATTGTTCCTTGACTTAAAAATATCTTAATCGTAGGAAATTTTTGGATCAGAGTAATTTTAGGAAGTGAGTCGTTTTAAATAAATCTATTAATTTGTAAGAATATTTAGTCTTGTATTAGGAAAATTTTTCCCACAATATAATTTTATGAAGTTTAAAACCTATATACCACAAGTAACATTCCATTGATCGGTACTGATCACATTTTTTTTTTGTCAAGAGTAAATACATGAGCATTCCAAAGGTAAAGTGGGATTGAGACGGATAACTTGATTGGACAATTTCATTCTTTCGATTCAATACACTATTTTTCTCACAAAACATTTATCCAGTAAAACATATCTCTTTTAACTGTACATCAAACGTTATTCGTCAACTTTTATTTTACTCCATTGCGCTTTCAAATTCAAAAATAGTTTTATGCTTGTCATGGCGCCGTACTAGTCAATTTTCTATTTAAACATTTTTACTTCATTTGTGCCTTAAAAAAATAAAAGCTCTAACATTTGAGATATCAAGACAGTTCAGTTCAATATGCAATAATTACCACATTAATTATTAAATCGCCTTAACACATCAAATATTCTCAATCACGGTATCAACATTATCCTATATACAATTTGGTGGATAAAATGTTTAAATAGGAAATTGAATTGCCCTTAATCAGTCGACATTACAGTTGCTTCTGTGATATTTGCGTCTGTTTCTTACTTCCATCCCTCTCTTGTAAGCAAGCTCATCGAGACCTAGCGATTTTACCATAGCTCGGCTTCTCCATACTTTGATTGTGTAATCATCACTCGTTGTGACTAGCATTTCGGGATCACGAGGGTTGAAAGCTACAGAGTTAACTACGTCAGAGTGGGGAAATTTGGCCAAACAAACGCCATAGTGCCTATCCCATAGATATCCATGTTTGTCTTCAGCACCACTGCAACAAAAATATATTTCTCAGAAATAACAATTGTCTAAAAAATAATGATGATTAAAGCAAATTATAGAGATACGAAATTTGCATACCTCGCGACATACTCATTGCATACATCTAAAAATATAAAAAAGCACTCATTGTTGGGCGTATAAGCTTTATGAGCTCTAAGCATTGTGCCGACTTGTTTTAACGTTACCAAGTCAATAACGTGAATATCAATTTCTTGGGCTATTGGCGGAGGTTGCAGTGGATTTGTAATTACATAACCCCGTGGCCATGGCCGAGTATTAATGTACAGATACCTAGAAAAAAAATAGCAAGTTACGTAAAGAAAATTATCAACTAAACGGATTACAATAGCAGTTATTATAGAATGATTATGAAAAGTAGATTTTAATTTTTTAGTGAATTTTTATTTTTTTTAAATTGAGTTAAAAACCTGTGATCAGGTGAAAGGCCCATTCCAATTATATGACCGTGAAGATCAATAAGATGATCTATTTTATCAAACTTATCAGCAACCGAATCATAATCTAGCCAATTAGGTTCAGGTCTAAAAGAGCCGTTATTTTGCATTTCGCGTTCTCGGTGCCGCTGAGCTATTCTTTCCTGTAGAGACGGACCAGGATCGAGTCTTCGTGGGAATGTAACTGGCTTTATTCTTTTGAAGCCAACTTGATGAGGTGTGTACGTTTTAGAGCCGGTAGTAAAAATCAGGAACTTTTCAGGACAGTCGGCTAAATCGTCTGAATCATCAAATTCTTCAGCGGATAACGAATCTGCAATAAAAATTAATTTATAAATTCACCAAATAGTACTTAAATTCATGTTTTAAAAATATATTGAAAAAAATTTACCTTCTTCTTCGCTATCTTCTTCCCATTGAGGACTAGATTCATTATCACTATTATCGCTATCAACTTCTTTTTCCATTTCCACTTGCCGATAATCATTATTATATTTAATTGGACTGGCATATTCAAAGCCATCGCCTAATTTTCTCCAATTCATAAAACCGCCCTCCAATGTACTGTACCTTAACATAAATAATTTAAAGAATAAACGTTATCTACTTCTTGTAAAGACATATTAAGATACATTACTGTAATCTAGACGACGCATGATGCAAAACTTCAGGCTCTTCTTTTGTCTCCTGGCTGGAAGAAGCCATTGATATATCCCTGTGACTCAATGGATTTCCTTTTTCCTCTTTCACATCAGAACTGGACGGTTGATTATTTTGTGCGTCAGTTTCTGTGGCTGCAGGTGACAGGCAATTTGCGACCATGACTGCTCTTATCGATGATGCATTTCCGTTGTAAAACCTGCGCAAGATAGTGTTAGCAAATAAATTTGTAATTCGTTCCAAGTACCACATATTCAGAGAAAAGAAATTACTGTCAATAAGCAAATTATTTATTACCGGTAGAGCTGATTCATTATGGGTACATGCTCACTTCCCGTCTCTTGATTAGCCTTATTCAGCCATAGAATGCTTGTACTGACCAGGTGTGCTAGCCAATGAAGACCTCCGCTCAACAGATACCGTTCACTGTACCAGGTACCAAATATGTCGTATGGTTTGTTCATGACTCTACATTGAAGTTCAAAGCTGGCTGAAAATCAAATAAATGGTTCTATTTTTCTAATGAATATTTCTTTTAATTGTAATATGATAAACATTTTAAAACTACAAAGTGACAATGAGTGATCAAAAGCAAAATTACTTCACATTACTTAGCATTATTCCGTTAAAATTACGAATAATATAATCTGTGTCTTGTTTGATTATTTTTTTCACACATATTTCATAACTAAATGTATAATACTAATATAAACATGTATGAGCTTATCAAAATGTAATATTGAATCACAAGACATTTTTAGATGATCTATTTTTCTTGGCACCTTTTAATTAGGGTACGTTATAAATGGCACTTGTCAATTGAATAATTATATTAATAGCCTCTACTATTACAACAAACGTTGTATCATGAAGTTCAAGAAGATTAAAAAAAGGTTACCAATAAAAATCTTACGTGCTAATCTGAAGACAGCAATTTCACCCGATGTACTGTGCGGAGTGCCAAAATGCACACCAGACACTAAAAGTAAGGTATCTGAAGAATTAAACTGCGAGAATTGTGTATACTTCCAACTGAACGTTTTCATATCATGATGATATTTAATTGACACCGGATGTTGGCTGTTCCACACCTATAAAAATTAGTGTTATCTCTGAAACATCTTAAAATAATTGAGTTTAAAGTGAAAGGAAATGTCACTTACCAATATGTAACCATCTTTTGAACAAGTAGCAAACATTTTTCCATTGTGTGAAAAACTAACATGTAATACCTGGTGGGAATGTTCTTTCAAAGTTTCTGTTTCTACCAGTGGTATGTGATATGCCAGGCGTTTAAATTCTTCCAACCAAGACGTTTTTCCTAAAATGATTTTTAATCAATGGGCTGTTATTAATTACGTAATTTTTAGAAAAATTTTTATTGGCTAAAAACCACTACATACTAACTTACAAAGTCTTACACTTTACTTAAAAAAAAAAAAAAAAAAATTATAAATATATTTTAACCAGACAGCACACTGAAAAACTTTTTTCTCTCACCTGGCATAATACCGATGTTAGGATCGACCTTGTAGGTGCGATAAAACAACGCCTTCCACAGCATCTCGTCCTCCGAGACTCTGTTCCACGTCCTGCAGGTCTCACCAGCAGTTAGCAATTCCTTAGGGCTCAAGTACTGGAAAATACTCAACATCACGGAGTCGGGCATGAAAGACCATCTATCGTCGGACACCATCTCCTCGTCTTCTTGATGCTCCGCTATATTACTATGTGCAGTCTCAAGAACCACCACCTCCTCCTCTTCCTCCTGCTGCATTATCTCGAGATCTTCTTTCATGGGTGACGTTATTATTATCTCGACGTTACTGACCACTGTGGTATCACTGGCATCAGACTCTGTCTCTCTCACAACATCATCAGGACTATCAGGAGGATCATCAGCTTCGGCCTCACTTTCCGGCAGCTCCTCTGTTGAAGCTGCAGATGCCTCGTCGACGGCGTCTTCGACCTCCATCTCTTCCTTTGTTTACGGCTAAACAGCTGATTGGATTAAATACACGAATACTTAAAATATGGTATGGATGATAGAAGTATAGGAACAACAACATAGTATATAAGAATGTCATGCAATAAAATTTATACTTGTTATTTTAAAAACCTATGGCGAACGAGCGAAAAGGCTTCTCTTCGGGATCGCTTGTTGCTCTGGCAGTGGCGTGATTGTTAATGACGACGAAAGTTGACGTATCTATAGGTACTTAGCTTGTGAGGGGGGAAATTTGATATCTAACGAGTCCGGAGATAAGTGATCAATTCCCCAACAGAGAGTACATCAATTTTACGTTGAGATCACACACACGATATGATAATCGCAAAAAATCGCTTCTCCTCCGTGACGTCACCTGTGCAATTTAAAGGGACAGGACGCAAAGGTTAGGTAGAATACGATTTTGCGATACATGATCATCATCGTGATCGTGACGATTCGTGACAGATGATCGTGCGGATAAATCGCATACTCGTTGATTTTTTTATTGCCGTCTTGCGTTCGATAAATAAGCTGTTAATATTTCCCGCAGCAGTTTATCTGCAAAAAATATATTGCCAGTATTATTATACAATAGAATTCACTGATGACTCCAAAGAAAAAGTATGAGTTTAAATCATTAGTCGTTACGAGGGTATAATTATAACAAGAGATACTTATAAGTAAGTACCTGTAAGTAGTACCTATAAATCAATGAAGGGTGACCAATTTTATTTTTTTCCTTAATCTCTGAAAGAGTGAACGGGCTTTTTTACTCGCCACTACATTATTTGATAAGTAAGTATGTACCTACTCTCTGATTGCTGTACGGTATATTTACCTATTATTTATCCGGAAGTTCGTTTCGAGGTTAACTACTTTTTAAGTCAAACTGACATGCCTTTCAAATTTCAATTCGTTATTCATGCACAACAAAAATATAATTAACACGCGGCAAAACCATCAATACTCTACTTACAAAACTTTTGATTTCAAGGTTGGGAAGTGAAGAACACCGAAAATATTGTAATCGTTTACCGTTAGATTTAACTGTATTTAGTAGTATGCTGTCTGAGAGAACACTTTTTACGTTACTCAGCACTGAACGTCGTGTCTCCTCCGTTTGTTCATTTGATTCGTCTACTACTAAGTAAGTGTATCTATAGCTACGTTATACTTATCGCGAATATCACGATCCACCTGCGTGACAGATAGACCATATATTTATATATCTTCAGCAGACTGGCGAAACAAAACTGCCGCACCCGCAGTGCCAATCTATAATATTGTTAGGTAATCGTAATCCAAAAACAAACTGGTCGAAATCCATATTTCTTGGACAAAGAGATTTAAAAAAAACCCCAAGTATTGATCTTCAAAATTATATATATGTAATTAAGCAGATACGGGCGGACAACGATGAATTGTCGATGATGACACGAACGTTAAAATATATTCATCAGGTACTTTACTTACAGCGGAAAGAAAAAAACAAAAGGACCAAGCAAGTACTTATAATATATATAATGATAAGAGAGAAAAAATAAACAAGGGATGAAGATTTTAAAACGACGCTATATATAGTGAAAGCACTTCATATTATTTCATTTTGTAAGATCACACGTATAATATAATACATGTGTGCACATACCTACAGATTTTATTCATCTCCAATATCAGATTGCCAGATTGGCCGTACTTTTGTTATTTTTTCATATGTTCTTTATTTTCTTGTACATGTGTGTATATAAGTCAAGGATACCTAGGTATTTAGTAAAATCAGTATTCACCAAAGGATATATATATGTCTACTACCTAATATATATAATAGTTATACACACAGTCAGTCAGTCACGCACTCATCTAAACTGCACTGATTATCATACTTACTATTATTATTACTAACAGTAACCACTTGTTTTGAACCACTATACTATTAATTATTACTAAAACAATAAATAATAAGCACTTGTACTAAAAATTCATACTTGGACAGCTGCGCGAGTATAATATAGCAACTATAAGGCACAAAAGTGAAATTATAATTAAAACCGAACGGGTAAGACAACGTGCCTTATATCATTATAATTCTTATTATTGTCATTATCATGTTTATTTAATCACGCACTCGAGAAACATGTGTGTCACGCGTGAGCGCAACAAAAAAGCGTCACCGTCAGATACTGCTACTACGCTACAAGAGACTGAACTCTGAAGAGACTATAAGTGAGATATAGGTAATAGGTTGTATCTTTGTATGTTGTACTTACTCAGGTATTATATGGGTTATTCCGCCGAAACTTGCACTGTTGGTATCCTGGTCTTGTGCACAGAATTGAGAATGAATTAGGCGATTCTATGGGTACCAAAGTACATATATCAGTTCCGTAACCTGTCCAACATGAAAATTTCGTTATAAAACATTATGGCGAACGAAAACAAGCTAATTAAACGCTCTCTTAGAGTGGATATCTAAAATTATAAGTCTTTATCTGAAAGTTTTCATTAGTTTTAGACCTGCACGCAACAAACCTCGTCGCGAGCTGTTTACTTTTTGTCCAACGGTTTGCGCGAAAAAAATTTCATCGACTTTGATATAATTTTTTAAGTCCTTTACGCATACTACGAACGTACAAATCAATCGCTTTTATAGTTTGCATGCCAGAGTAGCAAATACAATCGATAGGAGTACCAAAAGTTCGACGTTCTATTGACACGAGCTGTTTTCTCGTTCAAAAATTACTTTATTCGAAATCTTGGTCAGTTCTGTAACCTCGGGGAACCACTATTAAAGACTATATGGTTGCAGCAAGTGCCATTTCTGCGGGAAAACCATAATAGTCAAGGGCAAATAAATGGGAGAGCTTTGAAGACGAAATCTCGGACGAAATGTCAGATATATAACCGCACTATTTTCAACAAATCGGAAAAAATGATTAAAAGCTTTTTTTGTGGTACATACTAAGTTAGGGCATCCTTTGTGATGACAGCCAGTATCTGAGACACGTACAGCCACATTACTTCAGCTAGGTGTATTGTGACGTATGAAAGTATGCAAGTAAATGTCGATTTTCAGAATTTGCAAGTGTAAAACTCAATTATTTTGCTTCAAATTTTTTTTTCGTGAACTTTGGATAAAAATAAAAAGAAAATATATCATGACATTTTGTTCTAAAATCGATAGTTTATGAGTAAAAAATACGCAAAGTTTGAAAAGTCGGATAAATACGTATATTTTTTCATACTTCTAGTATTTTTTACTCAAAAACTATTGACTTAAGAGAAAAATGTCTGGGGATGTTTTATCTCTATTTTTGCCAAAAGAATACGAAAAAAACTTTTTTTTGTTTTGAAAAGGCATTTTTTAGGTGACCTGGTGGAAGGCTAGTCACTAAAACAGTACCTGTGATATTTGCAGATTCGAAATTATTCACCATCTATTTCTAATTATGTAATGATAATAAATAACGCAAAATATTAAAAATAAATAAACTTTCGAAAATCAAAAATTTTTGATGCGAATTGTGCAAGTTTCGGCGGAATGACCCATATACATACATATAACATTACCCCGAATGACTATACATCCTGTTTTCCGCGTTCCGTTCCACGTTGAGCTGAAGTTGATCTTTATCCCATGTACCTATTTAATTTCTCTTCTAAAATAGGTAATAATTTAAATTATAAGTTGTCGATTCATCCGCGACCATGTACGTAGATGTGTACGAAAGTGTATAGGTATATAATTTGTATTATACTCGTTTACTCGTGTATGTAATTATATGAACGTATGTATGTACATACATTCACGGGAAAAAAATATCCCGTTCATTTGCTAGACTCCATAACTCGCGGAGCCATCAGCTGTACTTATACTTATACCCTAAGTACTTTGGGAAGAGGGAGGCCTGAGAGGCACAGCGTCTCGCACTGTCACATCAGTTGAGCATCTCTCTATTCAAATTTATATACAATAAGTACAGCTCGTCATTGTATATCTAATATTCCATTATTTTGCGCTTGAGCTGTTGCTATAGTTGCAATTATAATGTAATGATTATTATATGAATCCCAAAAATTAGAAACTTATCATATTAGTTGAGTGTAAACGGATTTTTCATTTTCTTATCCACTATTTTGATAAGTGGTATATTTTATAATAATAATGCTACATTTTTCCCTGATATCTGTGGACGGAAAACGCGCGCTTATTTATATTTGAATTTAATTTTTTTTTGTCTTCCGATCCATAAAAAATAGAGAGTTACTGCAAAAAAGGCAATTAACTACACGCACGCTCCCTCCCTATTAGAAATATCATTAAAACACTCTTTCAAGTATAACGCACCCTACGATATCGCCCTCGCGAATCGGTGGACGAACAAAAAAAACAAAACGAAAAAACTCAAGACAGAGAGAAAGAGAGGGAACCCTATTTTGCGTGATTCTGAGAGAAGCAGATTCGATCGCGCGTCAGCATCCGTGAGCTTAAAACAGCTCGCACTTCCGCAATGCGACGCGTGGAAAAACATGAGCCGCGTGCGTATGAAGCATGTATGAATCCAAAATTCCTATACCTCGATACAAAACAGTCGCTGCCCTTTGTCATACCTAAAAGTATACATACAAGTATATTATATAAAAGAGTCAGTATAAAAATATTCTGGCTGCAACTGCAGCAGCAGAGAAAATCGCGTATCGGGGCATTCATTGCAGTATATATATATATGCATGCATATAGCTGGAGCTGATTAATAATTTGCCCGTGTATCCTAAAAATAGATGCTCGAAGCGTGCACGAACGACCGTCAACCTTCCTCCTCCTCCTCAATTTGCTCGGCTCTCAAATCGTCCGACAACGCTTATCTGTAAATATAATGCACAGGAATTAAGTATTTTGTGAAATGAGTAACACCCAAGGCAAGGTGTACAGTTTTTTTACGTTGAAGTAAATTGTTAAAAGTATATTTATTTGTATGTCAATGCTTGCACACTTTTCGCGGCGCCTCGGCAATTATATTATTACATTGAATTTATACCGGTAGTATTGGATTGGCACGCAGACGCGTTTCTTCTTCTCTCCACATTCCTCGCGGCTCGCATCGGTATGAACTGTAACGAGTCCAAACAGCAATAAAAGAAAAAAGGGAGGATCCAACGTTCACGAAACTCGTTGCCAAAAATTTTGCCATGCACGACAAAAAAAAGCAGAGAAAGACCGTGTATTATATACCTACTATACAGTATATATGATACGTTTGTTCCACTATTTCTATACCCATACGGGGGAGAGGGGGGGGGGGGGCCATGTTGCATATACACGTATTATAACAATACGTATAAACAGAGATTCGCACGAGCAACTCCCCGCTGTGCAGATTGCACAAATGCATATTTGGCAAGCGGATCTGTGTTGCAAGCTATTGCGTAGACAGCAATCTCTCTCATTTATGCAGAAGCCGATGATGCTCTCCATAAGTTGCAACTTACAACTGAAATTTATTCTAATATTATTATTATTATTATTATTATTATTATTATTCATGCACATAATCGTATAGTAAGACACGTATGGCTTCTCATCTATTAAAACTATCCATTGATCAGATTGATTAACTCTTGCCCGAACTGCGATAACGTACACATCACGCGAACGAATATCCTTGCAGTGAATGAAGATTGCCTATTTCGTGACTTCCAGCTCACAGATGATCCTAGATTTTTGTGATTATGCATCGAGATCGGCGGTGTGCGCGAGAACGACAAATACGGATAATAATGGATGTGCGGGTGCATCAGTGCTCGGAGATAAATATAAATATCGTGATAAAAAATCAAAGCGGGATACGTACTTATTGCTCTACATATTTTCCTCGTTTCGAAGTTTATTATAATGAATCTTTTAATGCATGATGATCTTATTGATAGATTAAATGCATCGTTAGTCTTGTACTACATGTGGTCACTATTCATAGAAACGGACTGGTCGGAGTTATATCAGTGGAGAAAAAATACTATCGAAATATTCACAATAATATGAAGCAAGCGACAGTGTTGCACTCGTGACAGATAATATGTGTATATTGATGACTAATGCGTTGTGAGTAATTTAAGAGCACACAAAATCAGCGTTAATACTTTGAACTTTGAGTAACCGATAAAATTTCCATAAAAAAATAAGTACGCGGCAGAATAAATAATAAGCTCGTTATCACGTAAAAATTATATCGCCGCACGATACCAAGTGCATATAATATACGGCAAAAATAGAAATTCCAGGGAAAACGTGTTTTTCTCCATTCGTACCACTATATTTACTTTTAAAAATTAAAACTCCATGGAGTTAAATAAAATATATATACCCCTTTCTGTCAGGATTATTATTTTCTTTATTTCGATTGCACATGTTCCGCAAATCATTTTTATTATTTTCAAGTTTTCCATCGCTACATATCATAAATAGATTCAATATACATTAATCATTTTTTTCTTTATTTGTTACTTAAGACATACCGTCACATTAAAATATACAGGTGTTATAACATTTCGTAATCCATGTACAATATATATATATATATATATATATATATATATATATATATATATTATATATATACATATACATAAACATTTATCATCTCTAACGTAATCTGTCATTTAATTTTTCGTCTCTTTTTTTCACGCATGCACTCACTTGCTCGCACTCTTTTTTCCGATGCTCACGCGCTTAAACATCTAAATCAATCAACAATAATAAAACATTCATTTGTTTTCCTGTAATTATTATATCTCTACGTATTTTTTAAGCGTAACACGTAACAAAATATACGTATAAGTAGGACTTACTGAATGTAAGTATACCAGAGTACTCTCGCTTCATTAAACTCCTGGACTTCATTTTTTTCGTTTAATATCTAAATTAGCCAGTGAATTTTTGTATCACTGTTTAATGTAGCTGTTGAGATTGTTTATTGTGTATCACCGAACAAGCTTGCACTATTATTGCAGGAGAACTTACAGCGCAAGCGAGTATTTTTTTCTATGGTTTTTCATGTTACTTTGAGTTTTTTTTTTTGTTTTTTTTTGTAATCGCTTTCAACACGATCGACTCGAATGTTTTGAATGAAGACGAGAAAATTAAAAAGATTGGTCATCCATGATGCTAATTCATTTTTTGGTCATGTTCCATTTGTCCGATTTAGACTAATCTAAATGAGATTTCTACAATACACATATTCACATAAATTTGCATTACTGCATAGTATATATCATGCAATTTCGAATCGCCGACGAATTGCTCAGACTCTACTCCAGTCTGAATAAATGCAGAGGAATACATTTTTATACACGTCTAACGTATAGAGATCCACAAAGCTTCAAACGCTTTTAAAAACTCTTTCTATTTTTTTTGCAAAAAAACTTTTACAAATTAAATAAAATAAATTAACGACTCGAATAAACAAATTTAAACAATAATTCACTAGTGCCGCCTATAAATAATCTTTGATCAGACAAACAATTAAATACACTGTATCTCTTAAATGCACAAGGTAGAGCTTTGCGAGATCTGTTTTCATTTAAATTACATGCAACATAAAAAAATGTACAAAGAACATACAAATTTATAAAGTTTTCGAAGATAAAATTAACGATATGGGAATAGAAGTTTTTGATTTAAAACATCAAACCGTCAAAACCTATTTGCACAATGCTACACGATTGTGGCCTGAGGTTTGCTCAACTAAGCTGGAAATTTAAGCTTGACGAGAGCATGGAATAAAAGTCAAAAGTCATTGGATTGCTCTCGCAAATACCTAAGAGTTACGAATCATTCGTAAAAAAAAATCGTTAAAGACTGATCAAGGATTCATCTGCAGACCAACCGAATGGGCTGCCCAACAATAAGTAGACCTGTCCATTTCATAACTTGGTAATCAGGTAGCTATTGTAAATAACAAAAAATATTCACCGTTCCATGATAAAAAAATTTAGGAAGAATTTAAGAGACCTCTATGTTCCAGCGAGTCCTGTAATGTCTGGAATAATTGGAGTTGCTGCTCTGGTTTTAATGAAAATACCTGGAATAATAATTTATATTAAATATAACTCTAAAGTGCACATTCAAATTAATAATTACGCTTTAACAAACCTGTTGCAAGAGTTTCTGAGGTGTGGCTGTGTGAATGAAAGACGAAATGTACACATTAACAAATGTTGCCATCAGATATTGACAGTCAAATCTATCCATTATTCCTCCATGGCCAGGTATTATGTCACCAAAGTCCTGAAAATTGTTTAATTTAAATTAACGATTCTCATAATTTTTCACTGCAAGAAAATATTGTGCCTTACCTTAATTTTAAACGCTCTTTTGAAACCACTCGCGAAGAAACCACCAAATGGCCCTATCACTGAACTGAACACAGACAGTGATAATGAATGCAGCATAAAAGGATACAATGTAACGGTGTTTTTCCATTTAAACTGAAAAAAAAATTTAATACATTAAATTCCAAAGTACTAATTACACAAGACTAAATAAAGTAAGAAATTGATGATTACTAAATTTGGTACGAATAGTAAAAATTGCGGCAAAGTGTATTCTTGTGGTTTGAACAAGTAAGAAGGTTCACAATCCATAGTCATCCTACCAAGAGTTTCACTGTATTCAATGGGACAGACAAAGTAGCGGTATTGACACATGGCATACGATATCTGAAACGTTTAAATTATTTAATAAAATAATTTAAGTAAATACATGGACTACATTTGACCAAAATAGTTTACAAACCAAGACTCCAAGTACGACAGTCGAAAAACCACCACCAATAAAGCCTTCCCAAGTTTTCTTTGGTGATAACTGTATCAGTGGAGTTCTGCCAAAGAAGAATCCAAACAAATATGCCATTACATCATTGATAACAATCATGCTGACTGGTACGATAAACCTAAAAAAATCGTAAACAAAACAATGTACTAAAATTGTATTAAAACTTGCACTCAACACATTTTATAGAACTTACCATATTAAGCCTTCAAATATATTCTGAATAATTAAATAACTTTGAGTAACGACTATTAACAGAGCAACGTGAGTCCAGGCAAACAAAGAAAACTGTTTCATATAGTACTTTTTTACCAGTGAAAGTACAAACCAAACGAACCCCATTATGTACAAACAAAATGATAGGAATCTATGATAAGTTACGAGAAATCGTAAATAATCCTGAAAAAAATAAGTTACATAGGTTATAATATTACATTAGAATATTTAAGGACAAAGTTTTGAAATTTTGAAAGCTCTTTAAATTTATCGACACTGGAAGCCTTAGTGGTTGTTATGTGAAACCTTACAAGTTAAAGCAATGATACATAACTGTGAATACTATTGATTTTACGTCACCTACTTGAAAGGAGCTTGTGTTGTTTTAATTGAAATTAAAATGGAAGTGGAAAGTTTTCATCGTTTAACAATCATTCAAGTAATTTTAAACAAATAAAATGATTTACTTTGATTGATAAACTTATTTTACTCACTGTTCTATTGATAACGACCGCAAAGTAATCCATTAAATTTTCTCCATAGAAAAAATAATTGGAAGTAATCAAAAAGTACCAAGACAGCGAACGAAACCAAGGCAATCCATGAATCCTGTACACTGCATATCCAATGTTGATGATTTCTTCAAAGCATTTCACTTGTACAATTAAAACCTGTCAATAAAGAGCGCCGTAAAAAATGCACCTAAACAATAAAATAATTTAAACGTTTAAAAAAAAAAAGATTCAACTTACTGTAATCATTAATGCCAGTGGGCCACCATAAATGATCAGACAGAATCCTCCTATCATCAAGAGAGTAAAAATACCTCGAATGACCCAGTTTTTCCAGCTACAAAATAATTAAAAATAAATTATACGGATGTTGAATGAATAATTAAAATTGTTTCTTTTTTGCGTTGAACATAATAATTAAAACAATTACCGAGGGGGTAAGCCGGAAAGTGCAGAATCAAGCAATTCTGGGGTATGGTTCGTTCCTTGTGGTAGTGTCTTTGCAAGCTCATCAACATCAAGTTTCGCATCGTCTTCGGACTCCACATCTTCTTTCTGTTGATAAGAATAACGAACGAAATAATGTATTTAACAATTTGAATGATAATAAAGTGGATGTCTTGTTTTTCCACACATTTTAAAAAACTCGTTTACTTCGAAACTATTGTGCAAGCAGATATATATATATATATATATATATATATATATATATATAATATATATATATATATATATATGTGTATATACTAAAATACTGAAACTTTCACGATAATCTCAAAATGAAAAGTATGTTGTATCGATCATTAAAAAGCACTTTAAAAACGAGATATGGGATATCAAAAAAAATTTCCAAAAAGTAAAATATCGACACTTTGACTAAAATAAGAAATATTTGCGTTATCAAGCACATGAAAAATCGACAAATACGACAAAAAAAAATCGTTTTCCGCAGTTACGAGGCATAATACTTATATACCGTCCAATTTCACAGTTTCGCTTTGCACAACAATGTATGATGGAGGAAACGAAAGAGCATTACAGAATAATTGAAAATCAATAGCATGCAAATGTCCTTAAATAATTTCCAGAAGCCAATCGTACATACATGTGTAATACCCACACATTCACTGCACGAAAGCCCGCAAAACCTGCAGCCGTATTGGTAAAACCAAAGTTATTAAGTCATCGTCGCGCAATTATTCGCTTAATTAAGGCACCGTTTAAAAATAAGTCGCTCTCGCACGCGTATACTTTATAAATATAATAACAAAACAAAAAGCAATAGCTCGCTCTGCGAGATCTGATGAGAGTCGGAATTATTGTAGCTTATACATTATACAAAGGTTTTACGAATACAAGATTATTTATAACCGAACGAGTTATCAAAAGTTCAGCTGCATAAAGCTAAGCGTTGTACGAGGGAATTTTAATACAAAGAAATCAAGTCATTCATCCGAAGAACGAGATCTTCTTGTTATACACTCCGTCTAGAGTATGTCCGATAAGCGTCGACGCTGCAATGTACTCTTATTGTCTTATCAGAAAAATGCACGAGTAATTAGTTACAGCCGGCTACTAGTGCATCTCTACTTGCAGAGCAACATTTTTAATTCCCTTTTCTGATGTCAAAACACACGACAATATCACGAATGCAAGAAGTACTCATACATCGAGCTGATGTATATACATTATTTGCGAGATTTCCCAAGAACATCGCGTGATGAACCGCAACGTCAGTTGTTGTACTACATATATACTTACAGCGTCTATTAACATTATTGCATATTATGATCCTTTCGCGTGGGAAGAGATAGTTTATATGTTATTCCCCGTGGGCGAGCTCACAATTGCAAAACGACGTTCGCGGGATTAAATAAATAAAAGCAAGCTCGCGATGATAAACGCGATGATGTGCGTCAGTGAGGGAGAAAGATCAGGAGGGGTGCTAGCCGAGGATAAATAAACAATTGGCTCTTCTCCTGCATGCGTGCACAGCACAGATTTCATGCTTTCTGTGTCCGTTTTCGCGTATACTTATTAAGCTGCGGACGGCGAATCGGCAGAAGATATAATGATAAGTAATAGAACGACCGGAGAAGTGTAATGATAAAGGAATGATAGATATCTGGACACAAGATGTGCGGAGAAGAGGGCAAGTATTGTTCATGTATGTATTATATTATCTTCTCTTTGGCTTTAGTCGCATCATTTGCCCTGCATGCACAGGCATATGCATATAATTAACAACAGGTGACTGTCCACTTTATTTTATTTTTTTTTTTTCTCTCAAGAGCTCTCGAAAGTATACCCCGATCTTGTATACACCTATCTACACACACACACACACATACACGCGCGCGCAAAACAGGAGTCAAGCAACTCTGGAGAATATAAATTGATGATGAAAATTAAGTACCTGTTCCTCAGCAGCGGGCTCGTTGGTCCCCTTGGCCTCGGGCACCGTCCTCTTGCGCACCTCCGACATGACGGATCCTGGAAAGGGCGACAGCGAGATGTAGTAGGGCGAGCTCGGCACTCGGTAGAGCCTCCTCCTCAGGCTGCTGCAGTCACAACAATAACAACGCGTCTCGTTATCGGCTCGTGACGAGGCCAGCTCTTTTTTTCTGCAATCTTGTGTGTATAATATGTAATGCTTCTTCTAACTAGGGCCTGCTGTGCTGTAATATCTGCCTGGTGCGGGCCGCGGGTTGCCCCTCCGTGCTGTATGTGTGAGAGTGGAGTGTAGGGGTACAATAGTTGTCCGGTCCGCAACCTGCCCACAACTCTCTTATATATCTCTGCTGCTGCTGCTGAAGTTGTTGGGGTTGTTCCTCCTTTTTTCTGTTTTTGTTGTTGTTAATTAAGTACACATCACTGATGCCCTGTCGCCTGTTTAAGCATGAACACTAGCACTGACATCGGAATTACACTTGGACGCAGAGATGACAGATGAGTCTACATGTTTGAGGGCTCTATTTGACAATCAGCTGAACCAGCGGGAAGTACAACAGCAGTCGGAGACAAAATATAAGTAAAGAAACGAGTTAGAAGAGAAGCGCGCGCACAGAACACCTGATGGTTTGTTGTGTTTTATCACTGCAGCATAAACACACTCTGCACACTGAACGACGAAGATGCACTGATGCAGTGCTGATTTATATTTTGGAGCAGAACAGCAGAAGACGTCCGAGCGGCAGACAGGTTAAATGCCAACTGCAGGGAATACTGCGATGTCCGCGATCTATATCTATATATAAACGTGCTATCATATGATATATGGTACGTAGTACCATCCTCTCTCTCTCTCGCTCTATTGCTATGCTAGTAAAATCGGAATCACTCGGCAAGGCTCGGTTCGACTCGGGTAATCAATCATTTTTTGTATTACTTGCTACTTCGCCCAATGAATGACTTATGTATCAATTATTGTTATCAGGAATTTGCACAAGAGTAAATAATTCGAGAAAAAAAAAGACATTTGATTTACATTTTTACAATTTGCATTAATTGATAAGGCCGTTGACTTCGACCGGCGCAATAAGGCGATTTTATACAGCGTCAGTAAGTATAAGGGTGCGGTCTCATGGAGCACGGAATTCGCGTATGCAGGTGTATTTTCCATGCACCTCTCTCTCACTCTCATGGACTCAAATGGGTCCCGTACTCGGATCCCGTGCTCCATGTGACCGCGCCCTAACGCAATACTTTATCATGAGTCACCAATGTCACCATCATGGCATCATGCACAATCCTCGAAAGCATGTCGATGTATCATAATATGTCAGGGGAAAAAAGTCCTTCTACTAGACTGGATGTATGTACACTTGTTTCAATTATTTTAAAAAATAGAGAAAAACACTCATTTTTATTTTGCAAAAATCATTGCTACGGGATTTATGTTATTTTCCAAATTTAATTTTTCTCAACTTTTAACGCACATTTCTTTAATCCAAAACTGACTCGTTTTTTTAATAAATTTATTTATTGATACAAAATGATATTGCAATTGTAATCCTGCAGAGATGATATGTCTTTACCTGATCGCAGACCAATTTGGATCAGATAATTTTTCCTGACTAATAAATTGTAAGAAACTGAATATTTTTTTTCATTTCAAATAGTTCACTCTAAAAAACACAATTTTTTGAGACTGAAATTTCGGTGAATGAAATTTAATTTTGTTTGAATCGAAAATTTATAACAAAATAGCCAAAAATTATTCAAATACGTTTTTTCAAATTTTACGGTAATCACTTCTTCCTGGATATAGTATGATTATATTTTTACTTTACATAACAGAAAAATAAAAAAAAAAGTAATGTTTTTTAATACGATTCGAAAATAACGTTGTACAATAAAGTTAGTACAAAAGTCATACATTTCAACAAAATACGTCTTTCAACCACAATGCATAAAAGAGAAAGTAAGAGAAAACTAATTTTTTATAAAAAATATTTTTCCTACCTCAGGCACTTTTGCAACCCTGGTACACCCTCGGTAGGAAAAACACAGCGTTCGCCACTCATGTGCATCCGACCAGACGGTCTCTGGGGACCAGTAACTCTGGGCTCTGGGCCCGAGGGCGCTTGCGTTTTGTCACGAAAACTATAACTATTGAAATTCCCGCTCAAATCCAGCAAAGTCGTCTGCTTTTGCTATCGTATCCTATATATACACACAACGTCAACAGTGCAGATGTTTTGATAATTCGATGCGAATAGCTGAATGGCAAAAGTATAAAATCAGTCATGCAATGTGTGCTTCCACTCGAATAAAATATAAATTTTGTTATAATTGGTTTGATATAGATACATGCGAAACGATTTAAATCGATGTACGATCATTGAAAAATAGTTTACAAATTAATACTATCTGACATTTATGAAACCAGACAATAAAATTTGTTTTTGAATTCAATTAAAAGATATCCCTTCGAAAATGACCGAGAGATCCAGATTAGAAATTAATGTCAGAAGACTGTTGGGTCAGTGTGAATTGCTGGCTAAAGAAGATTCAAATATAGATTGGAAACTTGAAATGGTAGGAATTATGTTTTTTTTATGTTCCACTGTTAAACAAGCTTTCATTGCACTAATGCTTTTGTTGTATCTAGTATGTTGAATCTTTACAAGAAATGGTTGAAAAGCTTCAGACATCGCCAACGTAATGTATATCATGATGATTTAATATTTAATAGCAAAGAAGTTTTAGTAATATTATAATCAATTTATCAAATAGAAAACCGTCTAGAGATGTGATGGTCAAGTACATAAAAAGAGTAGAATTTCTGAAAGGTCTTTTAAATACAAAAAAATTAACAAGTCCCGTTGAAAGAGCAGTGGCAGCCCAAATGCTACCTGCAAATATTGTCATGCCAAATGAATCCACGGATGGTCCCAGCATAACTTCTCAAATTCATCAAAAAACAACAGCAAAGTATGGTCAAGAGATTAGAGATGAGTTATTAAAAAATCATTCAGGTGGGTGGACTACAAAATAAAGTATTCATTAAGTTTTTAAGTACCAATAAATACCGATATTATTTACAGAAAATGAATTAAAACAGAGGCTTTTTGGAAAAGCTGAGAAAAGTGAGGATGTAAATGCTGTTTTAGAATACAATCGAAAAATGCAAGAAAAAATAGCCGAAAATATGGTGCACATGACACAAAATATGAAAGAACATGCTCTCATAGCCAGTACAATAATTAAAAATGATATAAACATGTTGGAAAAATCGGACCGACTGACAGATCAAAATACAGCTAAATTGAAATCTGAATCTTTAAAATTAGAAGAACATACAAAATCTACTTGGAGGTGCTGGCTGTGGTTGATGATAATATTTGTGATAGTTGTATTTTTTAGTAAGTATGAGGGATAATTAGTGTTGACAAATTTTTTTCAATGTTATGTTTAAAAAACATTTATCTTTTTATTTATAGATATGGTGCTTCTCATGAAAGTCGTAAAGAAGAAAGCATAAATTAAATGTTCCATTCTGTCGAAATAAAAAATTTTGTTAACTAAATTTTTTTTTTTTAATGCAAGTAAACGTATTAGTAAGAGTATGCACATCATCATGCTGGGCATTGCTGGCTTGACACATACTACATACACACACATGTATGAGTTTACTGATGGTAATCAAATGAAGCATCATGGCTGCCGCAGTAAATACACCTGGACGTCCAGCTCCTCCAAAACCAGTATCAAAACCTGGTAAATTTTATAACATTGTACAAATGGCAATTTGTAATTTACTACTTACTGTTAATTAATGTGTAAATAAAATATATATTTAATAGTACAACCTATTTTATTATTAAAACAACTCTACTGTTTGAACTAATCTATTGAATAATTAAAAAAAAGTTATTATACCATATTTTTTATTTATTAATTCAATAACTATGGTACTTTTTACGTAATTTTTAATTTAGTTGCATGTGTTTTTTAATCAATTTGTTGACTCATTTCAAAAGGTATGGTAACATTTTTAACATATTACATGAAACCATCACCAACTGCGAGAATATTTAAACATCCTTGAGTAAAGTAAAGAAATGACGAATTATTGTTTTCAGGCAAAGTAAAATTAGTAAGAGCACTGCACAGCTATACAGCCGAGCATGTGAGTATAGAACAAATAAACATTCATTATATGTATTTCCAAAAAGAAATTTTGGAAGTAACTCTTTTTATAGAGTGATGAATTATCATTCGAAGAGGGAGATTTATTGTATGTACAAGACAGTGTACAATCAAATGCAAGTTCCTGCAGAAAAGTACAAGCTACATGTGGCAGTCGAACCGGATGGATACCTACGAGTGCTGGTATGCTGATTTCCAGAAATTTTTTCAAAATTTTTATGAATATCCAGTTTTTCAATTTGATAACGAATCCTGAAGAAAATATTAAAACCAAAAAAAAAAAATTCAAACCATTTTAAATTTTAGTGGAAGAGCAAGTGACTGAGGTAATCCTGCCATTGCATGATGCTGCTAGGCGAGGTAACACAACCTTTTTAAAAGAATGTCTGAGTGGTGGTTTATCCGGAACTGCGATAGATTCTGCTGGTTGTACACCTTTGTACTGGGCTGCACTCTCTGGACACGAGGACTGCGTCAAATTACTCCTGGATTTACCAAATCCTGCTGTGAATGCTCAGGTATTAATGCAAAATAGACAAAATCTTTTTTTTTAAATGTTTTATAAAATATTTCTGCATATTATCTAACAATTTCCTCAAATACTTAATTTGAAAAAAAAAATAAAAAAAAAAATTTTTAGAATAAAATGGGTGACAGTCCCTTACACGTAGCAGCCAACCATGGGCATTTAAATGTTGTAAATCTACTGCTACAAGCCGATGTCGATACGAGCTTGCGAAACAATGCAGGCTCAACTGCTGAGGATATAGCTGAGAATACAGCCATTAAAAACGCAATCCAAATGAGTAGGTATCACAACGATGCTTCTATCCACAACTACAATGAAGATGATTACAATGACGATAGCGACTAAAATACATTCCTTACTTTGTTAAAAATATACGATTGTTTATTAATATTTTATAGAAAAATAAAGAGTATTTATTGTTTAAGTCGAATTTACAAAATACATTACATCGCGCGATAGTATGGATCCCGCCTCTGCTTGCGCGTTCAGAGCTTTTTACTGCTAAACCATCTGTTGAAGTCGAGTCTCAGCAATAATTGTGCCAAATGCTCTCCACTGGGCTGAGCGCGAACCCTATTCAATGTCTTTGTCAGCCAGCTCATGAGGCCATCCAACACGTCGTTCAATGATTTTAATTCGGTCTTCTCGGTATCAAGCAGATTTTCTATTTCCCATACGGAGGCGTTACGAATGAAATCGTCGCAAAGTCGTAATAGCAATTTTATCAGTTTGTTCACCTATAAATAATGTAAAAAAAGTTAGTGTACAAAACTTCATCATTACTAAGATTTGTTTAAGCTCATGCGTGATATAACATACAGGGTTTTTCTTATCTGCTCGCTCTCCGTTTATTAAAAACGTTCGAGACATAATGTTGGATAAAAATTGATTGTGCGCTTTTTGCACGTCCTCGAAATTTCTGGTATTTTTCATGCAATTTTCCATGATTGTGTATTGACTTTCTATGACGTCTACTTGAAGATAGTATTGTAAATTATCAACAATAAAGATGAGATTGTTGCGCAATTGTATAACATCGATGTCTCTGAAACAAAAGTTTAAACTTAGTTTTTAGGCTGAAAAGTTTTATGTACTTAAACATTATGAAATAAATTATTTTTAAAATGCAAAAATTTGATTAAAAATTTACATGTTTTTAGAATTCATATGGTCTCGCCACAGATTCCATAAATGAATTTGTGTCTTTTTGACGCGTAGTAAAAATCTAAACAAGGTATTGTATTTTGAAAGAGTTGACGGATTGAACAGTAAATGCAACGGCCACGTTACTTTGTACTTTAGCATGATTAGGCCCCATCCTTTTTTATCTGCAAAATAAAATTTTTTCATCAAAAACTCAAGTAATGATGCAGTAAAACGCATTAATACGAAAAAATATACCAATCGGATCTTCTCTTTCTTTTTCAGAAATTTCTGAACTGCCAGTAGAACTTGGTTCCTTTAATTCACTAGACCCGTCGTCCCTACTAGCAGGAGGTGCGGGCACAGCAAAACTAAAGCTCTCCAACGCAGTCTCGTCCGTAGACTGTGTTTTTCTTAGTACCATTTGGAAGGCCAAATTAATATCGCGCGACGTGTGGTTTGTCGGCGTTCTATCGAGTAGGTGAGTCGCAAGCCTTATGAACTCAAGGAACATGTCGCCTCGTCCCATCAAATAAAAGTCCTTGATAAGCTTTAACCGGCCAACAAGCTGAGCTTCCTCGACGACGACGTGCCAGAGGTGCTGAGTTACGCAGCACTTAAGCTCGTCGACTGTTCTTTCGAACTCCGCAAGCACGAACGTAGGTCGGGCCTGTAAAAGTTTTAACTTTTCAAAGTATTCAAACTCCTTTTCACCCCAAATCAAGTTTTCGGCGTTTTTGGACATTAATTTGAGGTCTTTTTTCTGTCGCGGATCATTGCCAAACATTATGATTGTTTGACCAATTGTTAAAATTTTATTCGCCAGGGTTGGCCTTATGTAGGAGGGCAGCAGATCAACATTGATATCGTAATCCCACATTTCATTAGTCAATTTTTTCTCATTAGTTCCTAAGTTTAGGTCCTTTTCTTTGTCTTTGTCTACCTCCTTGTCCTTTTCATCACTTATAATCATTTCATTTGTATTTTCAGAGTTTTGTACAAAAAATTCTTTATATACATCTTCTATGTGTCCGTAGAGAAGCCAACTGGTTAAATGTTTATAAAAAACAACATGTACACAATGAATCATTCTGCAATAAGAACAATAAAATAAGGTCCTTTGCTTGTTATATGCATTAGAAGTAACTTTTAGAAAATGTACATTTTTAATGCTTCTTTTACTTCTGGAACACCAGTGTGAACGTAATGATGTAGACATTGCAGTATTTTGCAGCCAAGTAAATTATTTTTCTCAATCTATTGGAAAAAAATTAGATGTAATTTTTCATTTTTGATTCATTACAGTGATACAAAAAGAAACATACCTCCTGAATAATATCATTCAAAACTGAAAACAAAGATAAGTATTTTTGGATCCTACAAAGAATCATTGATGCTGGAGTGTATCCATCATTTAAAACAATTCTTTCGATATCTATGACTTCTTCTCTGAATGGGTCTAATGCTTTGTCCATTCCATTACAAACAGCTGCTAAGTAAAGCCCTTTGGATGCAGACTTTGACTCTATAAAATAAATATAAATATATTAACTCACTTCAAAATAAAAAACCAGATATGGAACGATGATATTTGAAAAATTACCGTCCACAGAACTGTTTAGCTTGATAAATTTTCTAATGGAGTTGCATTCCTTGACAATCTCCAAAATTTTCATAATTAAAACTCGTTCTCCAGGGTGAATATAACTGTCCAATCGTAAGGGCTAAAATTAAAAAAATTAACAGTGTAACATTAAAACAATCTTACCCAAAAAATTGAAAAAAAAAGGACTGCAATAGATTTTTACGTCTGTTTCAATAATTTCTGTGACACTAGTGGAACATCCCCACAAAGCCAGAAGGAGTTCGTGCAACATTGTTTATTTGATTGTTACTACTACTTATTCATGTCAAGAAATTTGATATTTTTTCGCGACAGTAATCCGCGCACATATATAATGCATTTTTGTTTACTTTTGCTGTGGAGGGTTATAACACTTATAACCTGTGTATATTATAATCATCATCTAAGACGGGCAACAGAGCTTACAGAGCAAGCTGGCTCTACCGTATCGACGGATAAAATTCTCATTTCGTTTTTTTTTTTTTCAAATTTGGTCGATTACATGCAAATACATTTTATTGTTGACCAAAGCTTAAAACTTAAAAAAAAATTGCTACCACTTGATATTGTTGATAAAAATACTCTAAGCTGTTCTTTGAATGATTACAATACACGTTGAATTTTCAAGCAATATTAAAAAGACAATATTTTTTGGCACAGCCGTAATTTTATTAGAAAAATTTATAAATTTAATTTACTCTATTAACAATAAATATATAATACAAGTCCTACATACTGTAGGCTTTACAACGTATTTATTAATAATGATTCCGTCAATTTACACGTAATTTATATTACTACTTACAACACAATCGCTTCAACAACCGCACAATAGAAAAAAATAATTTATTCTAAAAATCTTTTAGCGTCTTCATCTTTTAATTGGATTCTGCATTGGCCTCTTTTGTGTCATGGCACTATTTAGCCTCATTCGCAATCTTGCTTCTCTCTTCATTATGGCTTCTTGTCGTTTCCTTTCAATTTCTGCAGGAGTCGAAAGTGGCAGTGACCCTTCACTGTTACTCATACTTAATGGCTGACTATTTTTACAAACATTGGATTCATTCAATGATGAACTTGATTGGACTCGCCTCCAACTCTTAACATCTGAATTAATGTTCGATAATCTAGATTTTCTTACAGGATTTTTATTTTCCAACTTCTGTGAAATGATTGATGATGTACCAGGAGTCTTTTCGTAGTTGACTGCATTAATTTGATTTAAGAAATTCGAGTCCGAGTAGCTTTTAGATTTGAACAGTCTTGTTTCATTGTTTTTATCACTACTGGTGCTTGATTGGGTTTGCGAAGCAAAGCCCGAACTAATTGAATTTTTTACATAACTTTGGTTCAAATATCCAAAATTTGCGTTTGTGTTCACAACTTTATTTTGAATTGAAGCATTTGATGGTGCTGGCAAGTTACAATGAGATTTCGATGCAACAATCTTGGTCTGCTTGATAGACACTGAATTTTTATGCTGGAAAAATTTATTCTGGCTCACAGAACTCTTTGAAACTGTTACAATAGATGTTGCATTTTTACAAGACGTATGTATATTACTACCAACCATTTCAGTCTTTGGATTTTGACAAAAGTCCTTATCATCGAATTCAACCATGAAATCATCAAAAGAATCATCAGGTATTTCTAATGAGTTTGAATCTCCTTTGCCGGAAGAAGAGTTCTTATCCAAAGACTCATTAACATTGGGGTTATTGTTTGAAGGTTTAAAATTTTCCTTAGGTACATTTTTTAATAGTTTTTCGCTACTAGTACTACAAACCTGTGATGCCTGTATAAATCTTAAAGAATTGGTCGAAGATTGTCGAGCATTTGGTGCAACTTTAATCCCGAATTCTTCTGCTTCGACTTGCTGACTGCACATTACTAGCATGTCTTCTATCGAGTCATCCAGAAATCCATCTGCATTTTTATCTTCAGGTGCGACTGATTTTTGTCTGAAAGAGTCATCTGCCGAAACCCGTAGTTTAATATCAGAATCATCAGAAGTTTCACTATCCACATCAACGACCAATTCACTTCCCACATAGTCCTCTATTTTCTGCTCATCAGCGTTCTTCTCTCCAAATAATTTAGCCTTCATTTCTATTGCCCTCAGCTCCTCCATGAATCCAGCCAAGCTCTCTTGTTGCTCTTCCTGGATGAGTTTTTTCTTCAACGGCTTATGAAGCAGAGGGGAGTTGGAGTTTCTCTTCTTAGCAAGGAGAGCAGCGTTTCTCTTTGGCGTCCTGCTGATCTCCATGGAAGCCACACTTCCACTTCCATCCTCCTTCATGAGCGGTCTCTGATAATCCCATCCTACCTCGTTTGGGGGATGCTGAGTCAGCGGCTCGATCGGACTCTCGTTGTAGTTTAATTCCGGAGAATCGGAAGCGTCAATCTTTTTTTTAGCTCTGATCGGTGTACTGTGACCTGCAGCTAAGGAGTTCGATCGAGGCGTTGTTGGCTTTAATGTCGGCCTTACTTCGTCTGGCGACGATGTGCTCATTTCTGCAAGTCAAAGTGTCAAATGATTCCAATGAAATTTTACCATTGACACACAATGCAGAATATGTATTATGCATAATTTAGTCAATTATTTTTACGAAAAAAAGATGAAAAAAAGATTTGTTTTGACAATTCGAATGATAACCTACAATTAAATTTTACTAAATGAAAAAAAAAAAAAAAAAAAAACACAAATCAAAGTAAAATCAAAATATACATTTTTTATTATTTTCTTATCAGTTGGCAGTTGGTCAAATATTTAAAGTTCAAAAACACAATTTACCTTCGTCCTCGAATAATACTGGCGAACATTTTGTCGTTGTTCTCGCCGTCTTTCTCACACTCCTCAGTCTTTTGTTCATGTTTACGACTTCAACGCCAGATTTTCGCAAACTAAGGATCAACACTTTTTATTGAAGACAGATCAAGTCTTGAGGAAGACGTTGCAATTGGCAACGCGAACGACTGACGCAGTTTTTGAAAAAATAATTACTTAAAGATACTTGGTTCTCAAAAGTCCGCCGCGGCGGCTACATCTCGCGCGTTTCTGCTGAATCAGACATGTTGATCATCTCCGATTCTGATTTCTAATAGTGTAAGTATAACTTATCACACACGAATAGAAGTTTCGCCGTTGATACAATACTTGTGATTTTGTAATTCTGTATTTCGGTGGCGTCGAATTTTTTCTCGAGAACCTCGGCATCTGTAAACATTACGATTTCAATGTTTATTATTAGTACTCATATACAAATAACCGTTCCAACCTTTAGCAGAACAACAATCGAATGTATTTATTGATTTGTTTAATTTCAAAAAGTACCGTTATTCCCGCCGTTGACAATAGGATGTTTTTTTATAATTTTATACATCTTTTTAAATGTACTGCTTTTCAAATAATTATTTTGATGAAAATTCTACCATTTTGTTATTTCTTCATTTTTGTGATGGAAATGATTTTTCAATTGTTTCTCCGAAATTTAAAAAATGAAACACTGGCATGATGGTGGCCGTTGGATCAGAAATCGAAGGTGTATAGTATAGTCACGACTATATATACCTTATAGGTAAGGTAGACCAGAAGCACGCACGTGCCCACGTGGTCGGCTTCGGCTATTGTTTGGCAGTTTTGTTATTTTTGTGGTTGTGTTCGCGTCAAAGCAAGAATTTGCACAACAACATAGTAAGTATTTTTTTTTTATTCTTGTTGTGGAATTTAATTATAAGCAGCATACTGCTTGCTTACATAGTCTCTCTTTGTTTGTTACTTATCATAATTTATACTTGTTTAAATTATAATCTTCTGCTCTCTTGTGTTCTGCATACTTACTTACATCTTGTTTACTTCAGTCAGGCACATGTCTTATTTTTAACTTTATTTAACATACTAATTGTTCAACAGAAAATATGACTGGTAAAGTAGAAGCTAACATCAGTGATGATGATCAAGATCAGGTGGAAAATTCTTCAGGAGTGGAGGGAGATGCATCTGATGCAGGCAAAGGTTCTGATCAGTCGGTTAACGATTGTGATGGTGATGACATGGATAAATCAAAAGTCAACCCTGGTTGGGCTGATGCCATGAAAAAGATTCTAAGCATAAAGAAGCCAAAGAAAAAAAAAACTATCGTTCTGTCAAAGGCTAAAAAGTTGAATGAAGTTAAGGCTAAGCCTAAAGAAATATCTGTACCGTTTGAAATTGAAACAAAGGATGGCAAGATAAAAAAGGAAACCATAAAAGTTGAAGAAAACGCAGCAGATCAAGATCATAGTACTGAACACAGAAAGCATAAGAAGAAAGATTCGTTGGGAATAAGAGTGAAGCCTTCCGTAACAGACAGAGAACACGAGAGACGCTTGCAGAAAATCGCCACAAAGTATTATTTTGTACATTGAGGTTTTTTTTTCTGTATTCGTGTTATTCATTTTACTAATCTTTAATGTACTTCTTGTAGTGGTGTTGTTCAGTTATTCAATGCAGTGAGTCAGCAGCGAAAAGAAATTGAAGACAAGTTGAAAGAAGCTGGGCCGTTGGAAAGAAAACGCGATAAAGCTTTAAAAAACATTGACAGAAAATCATTTTTAGATGTTTTAATGGGAGGCACTAATAATATAGGTGACTCTCAAGAAGAAATGAAAGAGGAAGATGAAAATGTTAGCAGTAGCAAAAGGAAAAAGGTATACTTAACTTTACAAACTAGTAACATGGATATTTGGAAAAATCATAAAAATTGTGAACCGTTTTTTTAGGATGACAAAGTTTGGAGCGTCTTAAAAGACGATTTCGTCATGGGAGCCAAACTGAAAGATTGGAATAAAAATGATACAGACGAGAGTGAATCATCTGCACCAGAAGAAATGGATAGCGATTGAATCGCATTACCTTGGACGTTTCCTAGGTTCGGTAAGTCTATTAAAAGCTCCTTTTTTCAACGCAATAACATGCCTTGTTGGCACTCGCTATAATTAATGATGAAAGGTTGATTGAAAGATGAAATTATTCTATCATAGTTTATTTCACATGTCAATATACAGCCCAATGTAGCTTATAACTAACAATAATAGTGCACAAATAGCATTAGAGTTTGACATACTTACACATTCCCTATGGTACATTTATACCAATGAATCTCAAAATTTGTATTTGTCAGCACCATTAATAATGTTTATAATTATCGAGTAATCAAGTTCTTATACTGCTAATTTCTCCCCTTTTTATTTGTACCTCTTGTCTTTTTATCCATATTAAAAACATTCTTGTAATATTCTTCGAGAAATTTTGTTCATTGATTGTGCTATTTTTTTTTTTTAATGATTTGCATATTAGAACTCAAAAGTTAATTCTTTTAAAGTTTGTATTTGAAATATGATGACAAACACGTTTGATGAGAATATCATTTCTTATCTTCGTCCTCACCGCTATAGATAATACCAGCTTTTTTTTCATAGGAACATACATAATATTTATTTGAACAAACATAGAGTATACATTTTTTTAAAGTGGCAGTCATGTATATTTATTATGTTTAATTTGTGCGATAAAAGCATAAAATACGCAACTTTTTTCGTAAAATTACGACGGAAACAAAGGAAAAGATTAACAGTTTAATTGCATACATCATATGACAATTGATTTGAACAAACTTGTATTCGAAGATTGTTAAAATTGCTCCTCAATATTGATTGTTCCAACAATTAAATCCAGCTTAGAATTCGAGATCATTTGAAAAAAGTAATTCAAATATGTGGGTGTGATGTGAGTCTTTGGACGGACTGCACTAGTGAGTGTGACTAAATTCATCTCGTTTTCTACGATGCTCTTAAGTATCTGTTTTATAGATCTTTTGTTATTACAAAGTAAGAGGCTTGCACCTAATTGGTCGTTTGAGACTGTACACATACAAAAATAAAACGCAAAAATCTGTAGACTCTTGAAAAAAATAACGTTCGACGAGTTGCACATGCACACACACACAACGGTTGCGTAAGTATATACGCCAGAAAAAATTATTCATCGTCATCCCGCGGCCGATTCTCGGACAATAAAGCTATGACGTAGTAAGTACACATACGTAACGTTGTCATATCTATACCTCTGTATACATAATATACTTTCTCTCGATCGTTGATCGTCGAACGAACACAAGAACAGTATCCTCGATCTGTGTTCTCCTTGATCGTCAAGCAAGGCGGTATGTACCCTCCATTTGACCCCAAAAATCCTAGCACCAATGGAAAAGATACATAGACCATCTCACAACAGCGCTCAAACCCGGCTCTCACGTATGTCGGCCAGGGCCCGGAAATTCCCGGCGTCGTCATCTTCCTCTAGCTCCTCATCCTCGGCACTGCAAACCTCGACGTCCCCGTCCCCGTCCCCCGAGTCGCGAGACCTTACGGACGGACTCCACTCGAGCAGCCGGTGCGTCCTGACGATCTCGTCGACGTCGACGACCACTACGCTCTCCTCGGAGCGCCTAGCACGGAGCTCACTCGACCCGGCCACCCGCAGCTGCGGCAGCTCCTCGCTGCGCGCGGCGTTCCGAGAGTTCATCAGGTCGTTCTGCGAGCGCGAGGTTTGCCTCCGCGAGTTCCTCGCCAATCGGTTGTCCAGGCTGTTTTCTGCCGGGTCGTTGTATATTTCATTCAGGTATTAGTACAGAGCAGACTCAATAAAAGTAGCGAAAATTAATGATAACTATCGTGATGGATGTAGATGAATGCAGTTGGAAGTACACAAGAAAAGTTAAAACGGTATAGTGTATAAAAAATAGCTGATAGTCCATGAAAAAATGTCACTCGTGTTTGCAAGACCCAAAGTTTAAATTTGTTTTTGAAGTCACGGGGATCAGTTAGAGATCTTATATCATTCATCGCTAATACAAACACAACGTCATCATCACCATCACTATTAATGCAACAATTACACTACTCTTAGCTTATGATGTTCCAGATCGACCTACCCGCGACAGCCTGCAGATCGTCGGAATTGATCCTCGAGTCTTCGCCGTTTCCACCAGCATCATCCGCCTCCGCTATCGAGGCACTCGAGGCTCCCATCGCGCCGCTCGTTACGTCCGCCGCGGCGCTCCGCCTGCGCCGGCCGATGGCGGTCCTGCAGTGCAGCCCAGCCAGCTCGTTGTCCATGTAGTAACCGTCGAGGGGATTGCTGATCAGCGAAGGATTGCGCCTGGGCAGACTGCGGCTCGAGTACGCGGGGTGCGGGTAGCGGTGGCTGAAGCTGCCGGCGATCGGGTTGCTGATGATCCGCGGGTGGCGCTCCTCCTTGGTGTCATCCTGCTGCTGGCGCATGTCGAGCTCGAACGGCAGGTTCGCGAACCTGTTGAGTGTTCAGGGAGAACTCTTTGTCATCGGGTCGGGGTGATTGGGTTGGACTATTTTCGTGGATCGTGAAATCGTCGCTCCCTTGCGAAAACAAATACGATTCGGAATATTATTCAACGCATTGAATAATGCGATGTGGTGGAACGAAATCCATCGCACGGATGGACAAAACAATTTATAACACTTTTTATTTCATTTTTTTTTTTTTTCTGTGGTGCTAGAATCGTATTACTTTCTCGTAAGGGGCGACGTGTGCGAAAGGTGCGCGTTTGTTTTACCGTTCGTTAAGAGTGTCGATCGTGTTCGTACCGGTCATTCGTGTATTTGTAAGTCGGATGTCACTGAATTTTAGAAATAAAATCCTCGTTTGCAAGACCACCGAGATATTTTTTCAACTCTCAAAACAAAAAACAACAACAACCACAAGTTTCTTCTCCGTTGGAAAAAGAAGAAAAAGCCCCAAAGGCGAATCGGTAAGCGCGAGATGGGCGAACCTGTGCAGCAGGATGTCGGAGTACGAGGGCGGCAGCTCGCCCTCCTCCTCCTCCTCCTTGCCGTAGATGCTCTCGTAGGTGGGCGGCGGAAAGCAGCCGAGCGAGCCCATGCTGTCCTTGCTCGGCGTGTCCGCGTCCATCTCGATGATACTGCCCTGGCTGTCCTGCAGTTGCAGCTGCCGCGGATGGTGGTGGTGCTGTCGGTGGCTGTGATGGTGGTGGTGGAGGTGGCGGGCCGAGCCGCCGGCGCCGGCGTTGCTCCTCTGTGCGCGCATCACGCTCTCCCCGAGCTCCACCAGATCCAGGCCTGGTACATGTGTACGTGAGTACGCGAGCAGGTATACATACGTGGGCTCGTGCATGCGTAAGTGAATTGCAAGTACACATCGGAATAAGGAGGGGTAACAAGACGGGCAAAGTAGGTTTCGCATCAAACTTTTACGCCCGAACGGGACTTGCGATTTTGTAATGCACGCGCGCGCGCGTCCTCAGCACCGGGGGAAATGGGTTTATTTCTTTTTTTTCTCTTGTCTCCTGGCTTTGGCGTAGGCGTGGAGGAAACTTTTTATTTTTCTCCGACTCTTTTTATCGCTGCGGAGGTTCCGTCTCCGAGATTTTTGTGGGTTTGCGCCGGTTTTAGTGCTAAAACTGTACCACGTAAAATTGCTATTCGTCCCTGCGCACGTTGAATTTTCATCAAAAAGTAAATGCGGAGGTTCGTGTTTCCGTAATTTTCATTCGTTGGGTCTGAATTATTTAAATAATTTTTCTAGCTGCATGTTATTGGGTTCATGAATAAAACTTGAGGAGTATAATGCGATGTCCTCTCTTTTAGCGAGCGTAAATTTTCATTGTTATAATTTCGACTCTTTTTATGGTCCTATATTATCCCATGAATGAAACTAAATTGTATTTTTTTAAATTATTTATTTTGTCCTAATCTATTTCTGATACCATCGATTGATCACCGATTAGTCTCGAATAGCCAAATTATTCACGCATTCACATCTCTCATCATTAATAAATTATGCTATAATGTGATTGAACGCTAAATTGTTATTCTTCGGAATATTCGCATGCAAGTGTAACCAATAATTCATGAATAATTTTTAATGCAGTGTAACTAAAAATATGCCAAGAAATATTATTTAAAATACACTAAATGAAGTAAAAATACTTGATTGTGACCTTTGAATGGGACAAAGAAAATATCCCACCGTGCAAATTTTAAGAGCGACAAAAAAAATTCGGTAAAAGCTAAGTGATATCGCCAGATGCCACTTCAGATAAACCAATTTGAAACCCTGAATAAGTGATGTGAAAAATGCACGCAGTACATGGAGATTTGATATAAGTCGCCCCAAAAAAGGAAATGCCCGAGCTTGAAGAGTAAACACGTGTGCACAATATACGTGCTTGAATTTTTTGAAAATGCATTTCATAGACGTATCTAGAAAAAGAAACACAGAGTGAATTTTTCACGCGCGGCAAGCATTTCTCGAAAAGAGGACGACGACGACGAAGAACGGAGCCGAAACTTCTTATCGCGCGCGACGGAGGGGTAACATTGTCGACCGAGAATTTCCTCGGTGCTCGGTATATCTGCAGGGCTGGGCTTGTTTGCGGCTGTACTTTTGCAGGAGGAAAAAATGCCCCGGATAACTTATCCGCAAAAAATGTATGCAGCACGTCCATGCATATACATAACACTCTGCGAGCAAGAAAGCACTCGCAGTATGCAGATGCACTCGTGCGCGCTTATTCGGTAGCTCTACTCGGGGAAATATCGTTTTTGGAGTCTCCCCGCGCCGTGGTATGAAGTAACGATGTCAACTGCGTTGACGATTTTTTTGAAAGTACATTCGATACCGTCTGATGTTCACTATAAATCCAAGTGTGTTGAAGTATTATAGGTTTAAAATGTGAAGTTGGAATGTATATTTTTCATAGTTGTATAGGAACGGAAAGTTTTTTCAATACTTTGCGACATAATTTTTCCCATTAATGCATCGCTTGTGTTGGATACATTTTTTCCCATTATTATACGTACCACGAGGTATTAAAATAAAATATTTTTTCAGCTGAAACGATGCACCATATTTCGAACGAGAAGTATATTCGAAAAAATAAACTTTAATCGTCGGAAAATATATCGCACAATTTTTTCAATCACCGTGTGTTATTGTTATGAGTAGATGATGAGAAACAAAAAAAAACCACAGAAAGCTAAACGCGCCTTGCGCATTCGCAACAATTCTTCCTGGATTATTAATCGTCTCTGTCTCCAGAACCGTACCAAACACTCATCGATACTGCTACGATGTACTTTTTCCAAACGTATTACATAAGTACGAATTTGAATGAAAAACTTTGATTCACAGTGCAACATCTTCCCCACCGAGCGTACAAAAGGTCCAATACACACGAATATCTTCCGAAGTCAATGGAACGAGAAAATTCCCACTCACCGGTATCATCAGCCTGAAACTGGGTGAATATCCGGCCGTGCACGACGAAGGTCCTCCCGTGCGGCAGCAGTATGATGGTCGGCGTGGCGATCGACGCGCGCTCGTTGCCGCTGCTGTTGTTGGCCGTAACGGCGGGCCCGAAGCCCCCGGACGACTCGGAGTCGGCCAGCTCGTCGGGCCGACAGCAGCAGCAGCAGCAGCAGCAGCAGTAGCCGCGGCAGCAGTGCCGCGACCGGCAGAAGGGCGCGCCCCAGCAGCAGTAGGCGAACATGAAGCAGAGCACGGCTATCATCACCAGTAGGGCGGCCACGCCCTGGCCCTGGTGCGCGACGGCCGTGCTCGCGCCCCCGGCGGCCAGGCCCACACCGAAGCCGTAGTTGGTGCCCCCGCTGCTGCTCATCGCGCCCGCTTCACCTGCGGCGGACCATGGCCGTTGTACATTTTGTTCGTCGTCGTCGTTTTTTTTTTTTTTTTTTTTTTTTTTTTTTTTTTTTTTTTTTTTTTTTTTTTTCTTCTTTTTTTTTTTTTTTTTTTTTTTTTTCTTCGCTTTGCGCGCGAGGAGAAAAAGGCGTATTTTTTATCGCTTCGAATTCGAGAACCGTGTTTTCACCTTACCGGTCAAAAGGGTGAACCGCCGTATGGTCATTGATCGCCAGTGGCCGCCCTGCTTGATCTCCCGCATTGCAAACAATCGACAGATCCCGAAACGAACATTAATGTTCCACTGCGCGCTCGAAAAATTCACGAAACTCTATAAGCGTGCGCTGCTTTAACGCGAGGAGGGATTTTACGATCGAGAAAGAGCGCGAATGAACTCGCTGCCGTCTGTCTCCTCGCGCACATAGTGCACTCGCTTAACGATATTGGACGCAACGAGCGGATGAACTTTCGCGCACATGTACCCCGGAATAAGCTCCGTCGTCGCGAGGATTAAGAAAAAAGCCTTTGACCATCGATACATACCGTTACCTGATACGGGGGACAAAAGCTCCATGTACTAATTCCAATAAACGTCGCGACGAAACTTGCACTCTGTTGCGAGGAGAAAAAAAGGACGAACGGCCGCGCGCTCGAACGGCCGAAAAGCAGCGAGAGCTTATCGCGTGATGTATGTTTATGGCCATGAATAACGCGAGCACGCGCCAGTCTCGAACTTTTAGCGAGCAAGCTGGCTCGGCCGGATCCACGACGGCAATTAGCGCAAAAGCTGCCCCCCCCCCCTCCCCCCCGTTGGACGCGAAAGGGAGGAGACGATTTGGCGCGCGTCAGGGGGTAAATCGGGGGTGGTTCGCGATCGTGTGCGCACTGTGTATTTGTATTATTATAACGTACGCGCACAGGCGGGCGGGGGTCGCGACACTTTGGCCCCGGGCCAGCGCGTACCTATGAGCTGCGCGGAGCCAGGGTGCATGATGCACGCCGCGGATCGGTCGGCTCGTGATAGCCGTCGTAAAGATACAGCGTTGTGTCGGGGGCTATAAGAGTCGCCTCGCTTTTCTCTGTACATCAAAGGGGTAAGTATACGTAGTGCGATGCGATAAAAGTGCCGCTTTTCGCGGCTGCGCTGGCGCAATATTACAGGGTATCTCGAATTTTATGGTAAGTGTACAGGCAAGAGGATACATACGCATCGATTGATCATTTTGCATTTTCTTGTCGCACCGTATGGCGTGGCTGCTTGATTTTTTTTCCCTTTCCGCACCTGTGCAATGTACTTACACTTTTTTTTTCCACCATCAGCAACAAGGATATAATGTATGGTGCAGCGCATGAATTTTGAAGAGCCCGGCGAGTCAAGCGTGTACCTGCGGCGAAGATATCGGACGACATTATAGTGTTCACAGGAGAATCGGAGTTGAATCCGTTTATTCATCACCAATGGAATATTAATATCAAAATTTAAACTGTCGACGATGGACTGATTCCACACGGACTTCAAGATCGCACAGAAGAGAGCGTTTATTTGTAATAGAAAAGAAAAAAACACGAGTCGTTTGCTCGATCGCGGGCGCCTTTGAAATCCAAAGGGATGAGAGTTCTTTCAAAAAGATTTCACGGCAGAGGAAATAAGCGCGCGGATAAACATCAGAGTTGACGCCCGTGATGCAGAGGCGAAGTAAAATATTTGCCCGCGAAATGTAGTGCTAACGATTTATGCGCCTATCTATATATATTATATATGTATAGAGACGACGCTCGAATTGGGAGAGATCAATATACGATGTTTTTTCTCGACTAAAAATAAGAAGAACGTAGCTTGGAGGCAGTTTTTTGAATAATTAGAATAGGCGGGTATTATAGGCGTGTCTCGCGAAATGACGCTCTATTTTCTCTGTGTAATATAATACATGATATTTACGCGCGTAATAGTCGAAGTCTTCGAAAATCTTTGAGGTGTACTCTCTATTTTCATCCGGAAAAAGAAGATGATAACCAAATAAGGTCGGGTCAAACCTGAGCTGCTTTGTCGGATTAAGAAAGTGTGCTGATCCAAGTCAAAGTTACGGGCGACTCGAAATCGAATCAAAAACGCGGTGCAAATTTCATCAGCCATATCGAGTGAAATATGGAACTTTCGTTCGTTTACCAACGAACTTAAACCTTAAACCGTCCGCAACTTTTGACCCGATCAACATTTTTTACTCTGCCAAAGGCCTCAAATTCAAGCTTGTTTCGAAAGCTTTAGATTATTCTCCAAGTGACGAATATTCAAACTTCGATCGGCGTTAAATTATAACCCAAATATTCGTACGCCGCTTCGAGATGACCATAAAAGCCGCGCGAATATAATCGGGCCAACGATCCCAATGCCGCGCCTAAAGACCCCTGTTTTTCCAATTCCCTCCAGCATCTCGTACAGTAATTTCTCAGAGACCCCGACAAATTCGTTCCGTTTATTTCCGGCGATTTCCCCTCTCGGGCGCACCCATCATGCACCGGATAAACAATAACGATAACCGTACGTACACTCGCGTCAGCCGCACGGCAACACACTTCCGCGACGAAATAACTCGCGTGCGCGCGTACATTGCCCGTTTGTGTACGCGTGACACTCGCACGCCAGACGCGCGGCCGAGTTACGGTGTACCTCGTAAATCAGCGAAAACCCGCTCCCCCCCGCGCGCGACAGTTATGCAGATACATGTTAGGTGTGCAGCTTGTATTCGTATAGATGTGTGTAGTGCAAATTTCGTTTTGGACCGCTCGGGAGTCGGGAGGGAACAGGGCGACCTCTCAACTTTCGTTCATCATCTGTGACGTGTATATGATACCGAACGGGCCACGAGTTTCTTTTGCGCAGAGCATTTGTATTTCAGAAGCGTTAAAAACGACAGTCAACCAGAACAGGTTTTACGAACATCCGATGGACCAGACGAAATTTCGACGAATAATTTCATTCGATATACGGGAGAGGGGGAAGAAAAAAAGTGTTTTTCATTAGACGAATGGGCGCGGTGTCGAGGGTACTGAACATAATTATGTAATGGCTCTCGAGCGCCGACTCGCCCGAGTTTATATCATGAGGTAATAGTATACGCGAGGCGGCGAGCCAAGACGAAAGTCACGCGGTAATATCTTTAAGTACGGTTCACCCGATATAATACGAATCATGAGAAGATCGCAAGATCATATCGATTTTAAGTTACATCATCGCTATTGGTAATTTGAAAAAAAAATGTTTTCCACTCTTTGAGAAAAACAATTCTTCCGAACGTCGACTCGGCTGATTTTTCGACAAACACCAAAGAGCCGACGGAAAGACGAACGTCAACAATGCCCCACTGAGCCAAGGCTCCAAACCAAAAAGTATATTGCTCGCGCGAAACAAAATTTAGGATCGACCTCGCGGCCGGCGCTTTTTTTCGGCTCTGTACTTTCAAAAGTAACGAGGGCGATCGATTGAATTTTGACGGAGGTGCATGGCTATGCAACAACTTATGCATAATAATATGTGTGCGACCGCACTGTACACGCGACTCCCGTGATGCAGTCCTCGTGCACAAACGTGCATTGGAATGCTGAAAAGAGACCGCGCGATGTGCAACTCGCTGTGCAGTGTGCGCGTGTGTGCGCGAATTAAAAAAAGTCACGCGCCGCGCCCGCCACCGCATGCTGCTGCTGATGTGTCCTTAAAGTTGCCGAGACCACGCGCGTTTTGTTGTAATACGCGTTGCGCGCTGGCGCATGGAAGGTATGATGGATTAATTTTAAACATTTGCACTAGAAAACGTATTTCATTGCTCATCATCCATGTTCGCCGAGATAAATAATTTACCACGATCAAGTACGAAAGATAACGAGTGTGAAATTTTTACATAATACAATCTTGCGTTGCCGCATTCGTCGAATATTACACATAAGTTTCAGTCTTTATTGACCGCTCGTACGTACGTCTCGTACAACGAGCCGAATTCTTCGATCGCTGCTCCGATACCGCGTGCACAGCTGATGGACACAAAAAAAAATCAGCAAAACAATATTTCACAACCATCCATCGTCAGCAGCAACCCGAAGTCATCATTTATACATACTTGATATTGTCGGCCGCGGATTTACGCAGAAGACGATCGATCATTTATACTCAAGTCGATCACCGCGAACAAAACAAAAGAAAAAAACGTAACTGCACCGTCTCCCTCCGAACAATCATCGAGGAAGCATCCTCCCGCGATAACAGATGGATTCCATAATCGTACTATTCATGAATAAAAGGCGAAAGCGTCCGAAAAAGTGATCATCTCTCCAGTCGTTGGAAAAAAAAAGAAAACGAACCCACACGCTCGCAACGAACGATCGAACGTTGTGGTACAGGTATAATATGCGTATACCTTATACCGTATATTCGTTACATTAATACATAACGCGCGGCGGCCTTGGCCGAAAATCGAACGGGGGAGCATAGAGTCTCTGATGCCCACGAGGATGATCGCGGCCACCTTCGTCGCCCGATGAATCTTAAGCTCGAGTTTCTCCATTTCGTCATAGCGTTATGTATCATCAACAGCGCTTACATTATTGTACACAGTAGCCTGTGCCTGTATATCATGTTCAGCGGTAGCACGGACGCTAAGATTTTTCGAGCTGGTCGATCGCCGTAGGAATAGAAGTATATACATACGGGGTAATAAGACGTCATGTGTTACACGATGATGATGATGGGGCTGCATATAATACCGACTTGTGTGTTCGTTTATACTCGAACGAAAGTTTGAAAATCGCGATGACCAATTGAATTCGGACGTGCTATGTTTCATTTCGCGCGCGATCGGCATCACAGTGCATCGCAACAGTCCAAGGTCGCACTTTCTCTTCAATTTCGAAAAGCCGACTTGGTCGAAAAAACTCGGTCGGACAAAAGGAGGAGCTGTCGCGTGTACTTAAAACGCACGTGATTAAATACATCATGAGATCCCCGATCGGCAATACCTATACCCTTCTCGAGTATAAATAAAACACGAACTTGTTGTACCCACGCACGATATACTATTGTAACAGCAGTGTGATACGGGCATCGGCCGCGGCTCGTGAAAAACAGCGTGCGAACCGTGCGCCAAGTATATATAAAGTACAAGTAAGCAGGCATCACGTATTAACACACGACCGATTCGTCGCGCAACAAAAGCCCGCACAAAAGGGGTGAGCAAAGCCCTCTCCAGCCGCGGTTACCTACATACAGATAATACGCGCTCGGTTCGCTCGCCGCGGTGCCTTTCTCTTTCTGTCCCTCTTCCCCGTTGCAGGGAGAGACGAATCGGGCTCCCCCCCCCCTTTTTTTTTCTGCTCCCGCCTCGCAACCCCTTCACGGGGTATAACGGGTATGGGTCGAAAAAAAGTAGGCGACGCGCTCTCCTCTCCTCCCTCGAGTATATTACGCGTATAGGCGCAGCTGGCCCTTGAAGACTTACCCTACATGCGCGCGATAAGAAGCGCCGAGGCTCCCACACCCCCCCTCTTCGCGATCGATGAATCGTCCCTGCGCGCGCGCGTACAGTGTATACTTGTGTCGATGATCAAAGTAAAATTTGCGAAAACGGTAAAAAAAAAAAAAAAAAAAAAAATGAAGTCATCAAGCATACCTTGACTGGCGTTCCGGTGAAGCAAGCTGTTGTTGTTGTTGTTGTTGTTGTTGTTGCCGTTGCCGTTGCCGCTTCCCGACGCGCTGCTGGCGGCTTGCCTGCGTGCCCCGAGAATCACCGACACGCTCGGATAAATGATGAACGCTGGTGCTGGCCCAGTCGGGGACGAAAAATCCTCCTCCTCCTGCGACTGTAATCTATCGAGGTGTACGTCCTCGAAGCGGCTCTTTTTTTTTTCCTCCAAGAACAGTAGGCTTCGTTACGACGACGACGACGACGACGACGACTTCACGATCGTACAGCGACAGTCGGCAGTAGACTTCCGCGCGTTCGGGGGACGATCGCGGCGCGCGAGTGCGGCATCTCGTGTTGCGTGATAAGCGAGGCAACGAGGGAGCCGGTGATGATCGACGTCGGGGGACGCCCGAACCATTATGCACGTACACCCCATAGCCCCGGACGCGGGCCACTCGAGCTTAGTGCGCTGTATCGCTGCTGCTGCTGCTGCTGCTGCTGCTGCTGCTGCGGTGACGGGAAAGACGGCGAAGGCGCCTGACGCACGTGCACCAGCGCAGATCGCTCATCGTGACGATCTGATGTTCCTCCACCTGCGAGAGAGACACCATGTGGCATTGTTATACAATAGCGGAGCACGGAGAACATCGATTCTCCTTCTTTCGACGCACCCCTCCCGCAGCCCGTCGTTCTTGCCCGCCTGTATATAGTCACGTCCATACATTCCCTCTTTTCCTTCCCCTCTGACTTCTTTTCACCTGTTCGGGGGCGCACGCGGACTCGCGCGTCCTTCTAGGCTTCTTTTTTTAGTCCCTTTGTTCCTCCGTGAGGCGAGAGCGTCTTTTTTATTTTTCGCGCTCACGAGCGCGGAGGGGGGGGGGGGTGCGACTCGGGAGTAGGTATTGCCTGTTGCGGGGTTTCGTTGATTGTTTTAGTTTTGGCGCGTTCGTGGCTTTTGCGGGTAACCAGGTGGTTTGTTTTGCTTCTGTTTTGTGGACAAAAAAAAATGATTTTGTGCGATGCGCACGAGTTGTTGATCCATTGATTTTGTCAATCGCTAAGATATGGGGATGAATTTTTTTTTTTTCTCTGCGACTGGTACATTATACACGCGTTTCGGCCGTACATGCTGGTTCTAACGAGTGTATGGATACCTGCATACACTTGGAATCGCGCGGTACGGACGCGTGTTCTATAAGGATCGCGCGACAGACGCTCGAATTTTCGATGTTCTTACAGCGCGTACTAATAACTTTGTGGTAAAAAAAAAAAAAGAACAGAGATTCCTTGTTAATATCGCATCACATGGACACGCAGTGAATTTTCACCCGCGCATAATTCAGCCGCTTACAAACACCGTCAGTCTTGGTAAGTATTATCAAGCAGACGGGGGGCTCACACAAAAGTATGATAAATTTTTACACGCAGCGGGAGGAGAGGCTACCCCGAGCTAAGACCGACCTCCGTTCGGCTGCTGCTGTATAAATAGATCTTCGTATACAGCGGCACGTTGGATCAAAATATTGCTGTTGGTAAACGGAGCAAGGTAAAAGGGGGGGGGGGGGGGCCTTTTGTTGGGGAAGAAAAACGGCAACAGGGAGGAAGAAAGACTCTGTACCCCCGCCCACGACCAAAGGGCAGGGAAAAGAGATGAAGTAAGAATCTGTACACCTGCACACGTACAAAGTGCACGGAAAATTGAAAAAAGCAACGAAAGCACGTATACCTGAACCAAACGACTCGAAACTGCCACTCGTACGAGATAAGCAAAAACTCAACGACGCAGTCGATTTTTTTTTTCCTCTTCCACACCACAAACGTTTTCCATCGGCACTGCACGCGCTCCCGTTACCCCATCCTCTTTGCGTATGGTATGTACGCACGCACGGGTCACGAACTTTGGGAGAAAAACAAAGCGCCCACGCGCGCTGAACAAGTGTACACGGGGGGGGGCAACATATAAGATAACTTGTTGAAAAAGTCCACGCCGCGTCGCGCCCCGTTCGATCTCTCCGGTGCGTCTGCATCCGACGCGTCGCTCGCGCCTTCTAACTTACAAGTACGCTCTCGAATGCAATGCTACCGCCGCGGCGCGCGCTTCTTTGCCTCCTCTCTTTCTCCTATCGCGATGATAATTCACGCGCCGGTCGACCGGCCGGGCTATCCTCGTGTATTACACAGCTGATGCAGTGGAGCTTCCGCGCGAGCCGAGCGAGCTTGTTGCAAGTATTATGATGTATGTATACAAGGCATGCCGCGGGGTCTACATAATACAGATGACCCGTTGTTTGTCCGAGGTTTCCGATTGATTATCGAGTATATTGACGATGTTGATTCATATACGTGTGTGTGTGGTGGTCGAGGTATGATTGTTGAAACTAATTGCAACGGTCGTATACAGTGGACGAAATTGTATCACTGCAGTGATTGATAAAGATTAAAAAAAACAATGAAAAATAAAGTAATAAGTATTCTTCGAACTGTATGCATATTGCAATGTGAAACGATATATTCGCGGTGACTGCATGGAATACTGAAGTTGCAATATCAAATGACGAGATTCATTGAATTGTATGACGTTTAGTTAGATGAGTCCGATTGAATTGAACATTGTGGGTGCTAATTTATGTGATGGGCCGTTGATCATGAGTGTGGCTGTATAGAATAAAGTATTTAATTTCTTTCGGGTCACCTTTACTCGAGCCACTGATAATTCTGACGTGCTTCTGCTGGCGCTGAGAAGGTTTGAATTTAATCGATGCTCTACCTTGACTTCGAGGAACTCTTTCATACATAAATATTCATAAAACTTTTTTCACCAACTTTTTACACAGGTACAAAAGGTCTAGCGGTCCAAGCACAGCTGTATGTATTTTTCGCTGTACCCCACCGTATAAAATGACACGCTACACTTTATACATTTAGCCCTTGTTTCCACTACTTTGAAATTCATTTGAAACGATTCGGCAACAAGTTAAGTTAATAATTTGTGCATACCTTTTTGCTGTTTCAATAATCCACGAGTCGCGTATAGTCTTTACTCAGCTATAGCTGTTTGAATTTAAAGGCTTGTCAATTTTTCTCTTGAAAATCAATTGTACTTGTTATTATATTTGTCCGCGCACTTATGAAAGAAGAAAGCAATCGATGTATTGAGAAAAAAAGAAAATTAAATCATAATTTACGAGTAGTTTTCTGAAAATAGTCGTGCCAAACTAACGCATAGCCCGCATGCACCTAGCTATCATCCCTATATACGCACATTTATTTCTTCATCCTCTCGTCGATTGATTCACGAAAGAGGAAACGCATTCTACCGCGCTCGCTCACATCTATATATTGGAAATTCGGAGCTGTCGGGCCGTTAAGTGATGCCCAGCCCGCGTCAACGGGGGCACGAGGTCCGTACAACAAACGACTTTGTTCGCCGTCATCGGGTATACCAAAGTCACGCGAGAGGGCCATAAACTAGCTCGCGGTTTTTCGGAGATCGAGTCGACGGTCGCGAAAGCTCGATACAAGTACACTGTCGTATACGGTTTTATTGGCGCTCCCTCGCAAACAGGGTTTCGCACGCTTCGTCGCCCCGTGAAAGGCGCCCTTTTCCCATTCGTTTAATATATATCAGCGCGAAGCTTAAGCCCGGTGCGGCTCTAAAATGGTTTTACGACGGGGTTTTACGAACGAGCTTGCATATTGCAGCGCGGAGGGTTGGACGCGTCGGTCGCGGCTTTTGTGCTTCGCTCGCCAAGTACAATCATTACACACACGTTTCCGTCCTCGCTCTTGGCACGGCAAAAAATATATTTGGCTCAATAAAGCCCGGCGCAATGTGTGCGGATGTCTGATTCATACAAGTCCATCCCCTCATTTATCGAGCGAGGAGTACGAATCGTGTTTTTGGTCCAAAAAAGTAGCTCGAAACGTATTATTTTTCTCAAGGGGCGACGATTAGAGATACCATATACGTATAGGTACATTTTTCGTCATCCGTTTCGCGCAGGGTTCTAAAATATTTAATTTCTCAATCAAACAATTACGATGAAAATTTAATTGATTGGTATTTCAATTAACAATTTGATTTAACTGTTTCGTAAGACACGTCATTTTTTTCATTTACTTGCTTTGTTCTCGAAAGTTAAAAGACAAGTGCGTCTTTTGCAATATTTCATAGCACTTAAAATCCTATTCAAATCGTTAAAAATCAAATTTAATCGAATATTTTTCAATTAAGAATTAACTGTAATTCAATTACGATTTAATTTAATTATTCAGAACCCTGCTTTCGCGTAACTTTCACGGGCCATGGGTTTCCCTTTGAAGCTACTACCTCTACTGTACTGTTTTAGTATAGAAATATCACCAGGCCGAGAGTTTCCGCATCGGTGCACGGTATACAGTAAGTACTGTTGTGCCGTATTTTTTTCATTTTCGCAAAAACGCGGCCCGGATGTTTCATTTATTTTCAAATTACTTCACAGCGCCCGCGTATCGCGCTCCCTCGGGGGGTCTCTCTCGCGCCGCGGAGCTCCTTCTCCAGCGCGCAACTGGAGCGTTGGAAAATTCCCTTCGCCATGAACACCCTCGTAGGTGCATTATTTTGTCATGTGTGTTTCCCGAAAAAAATCCGTTTAGCCACCGAAACCCCTTGATCGGGGAACGAGCAATCGATGATTCGTACCGGCGCTCGAGCACCCGCTCGTTGAATCGAAAAAGCAGGCGCGGATCGATATCATCGCTGACGGCCGATGCGAGAATGCTTGATGGACAAAAAATCTCCAAAACACGCATGTCCGCGATCGCACGTTCGTCGCCAGCCCGATGGCGTTGCACCGCGCCGGGGCGGCTCGTATCTTACATCCGGGCGCTGATAAGACCGGCCGCAACGCGCGCGGGCTATCCCGGGCGCGAAAAAGTGGAGCATCGACGTTTCGCGCGGGAGCCGACGAGACCGTATTATATACAGCGAGTAAGTTTTATACGCGCGCGACTTTCTTGCATTCTCTCCCAGCCGGCGCCCATTGTGCAGCCGGAAAAGTCGGGATTTCCGCGTATTAGCCGGCTGGTTTTTCGAGACCAGTGCTCTTTTCGCGCTTTTTTTCGCCATTTTTTTGTTGGCCGAGTTCAAATTTTTTTTCTTTTTCTTTTTCGGTGTCTGCAGGCCAAAAGTTGAAGGACGGGTGTACGACGATTGGCTATTGTTCTAATTTAGTGTTCATGTCTAATATTGTACATTACATGTCTCGACAGAGAAAGCTGTGTTATGAATTTGGAAATAACATTGTAAAATGATGATTTATAAACCGAGGGATGTTCTGTATGACGCGACGCATGAATTTATTGGCGCACCACGAGGCTTCGATGCGTACATTTTTGAAAAGCGTTCAACTTACATGTTTAGTGCACTTTGCGCGTGAATTTTTCATCCTCTTGAGTAAGTATACCCATCTCCGCTTTGGAAGCTGTTACCCTATACGAGACGGACGCGTCGGCATTATTCACCGGGTCGGGGCGCAATTCTCGGTCCATCTTCTCGGAAATACTTGATGCAGCTGCGCAAAAATAGATGTCTACGTTATTTTCATTACATTATACTTGGTCAAAATTAAAGCTGAGGATATAAATATCACATTCATTCAGCGGAAAAAAAAACGTTTATTTTTCAAAAACCGATGATATAACCATTACCTTTTTGAGACGAGCAAGCGGCGGTACTAACGAATTTAATACCCTCAGGATAATATGTATATACTTAAACTTTGAACAAACTGGAGAGCGCGCGAGGTTCTGACGAGCTCGGAATAACGACGTTCGATTATTCCATTAATTCCATTAATATTTGAAAATAGTCAAAAGTTCAGTGCGTGGTAAAAATCGTCGTTGAGTATTTAAATCCAAAAAAAGAACTTGATATTAATAATACTCGCTAATGTGATGAATGTATACGAATAGGTGATCAACTTATCAAAACTTTTAAAGCTCATAACTAAATTTTAACAATCATTATAAGCCGCAGAGTAGTTAATTAATCGTACAGCAGAGCTCAGTAGTATGATGCACGACTAAACGGCCTGTACGTATGTGCACAATTCTTACGAGGAACTTTACAACTGTGAACTAGTCGTACGCTGGCCCGTCATTGAATCGTTCCAGATAAAAGTTACTCCGGTCGCGCATCAAAAAGAAATTAAAAATAACAGGCCAGGCCTGTTTTTTCCCAGAATCGCCCCGACAAGCGACTCCTCGTTGTTATCATACTTCTCGCTTCAAATTTGCAATCCGCAATGAAAAGCGCGACAACAACAGTGTAACACACACAGACACACACACACACACACACAAACGCGCACCTGTTGTGAGAGCAAGCAAGTATATAAGCACAGACGTACCCAAAATAGTCCATATCCATCCGCATGTATCTGTGCGAGCATCAGGAGAGTGTAATATATAGGCGATGCATTATAAGGTCACCGTCGCCGTCGTCACAACAGAGCACCGGACCAGCCGAGGCTGCATCATCGGGGAGAGCGAGGGCCGCGGCTCCTTTGTTGCCATCGGCCCGGCGACTCCGCTCGGCTGGTGCAGCCGCGCGGCCCCGTCGTCCGATCGTGACGTCAGAGTTCCCTCCGAGGAGAAGACGCGGCGCACACGCAGCTGACGACTCGAGCGCGGGCGAGGATACAGTCACACGACGCCCCGGGGGTGGGTTGGTGTGGGTGGCGAAAGAGCGGGGGGGGGGGGGGGGGGGGCGGGGGGGGGGGGGCGGGG
>JAPYYV010002423.1:0-20803 GCA_030522625.1 Copidosoma aretas
GCGACGAACGCAAAAAATACGTTGGACATAAACACACGCTGCGCGCGACCCAAGGCGTCTGGCCGGTAACTGCGGCATCGAGGGAGTTCGTGAGGGTATCCTGATTACGCTCATACCCCGCAGAGGCCGCTGGAGCGCTCTGGCGCGAACATATGAACGCAGGTCGGATACTTTTCGGACACATCTCGTATTGCTTGGAAAAAAATTTTAACGATAGTAATTAAATATTTGATTTATAATTGATTATTATTCTTTATAAAGAAATTTGTTTAAAATTTTTTTCAATTTAAATCAGGATTAAAAAGTGGAATAGGCCTACTTATCTTCGTATCATTAAAGTCGTATGAAAAAGCTATGAAGTAACGTTTGTCGTACAATAACTTAAGTTACTTTAAGCTAGTATAATGCTTATGCTACCAAGAAAAAAGGGAAAGCCACTATAAAAAAGCGCTCCTGAATGATTACCACAAGGTGGAGTGGAAAAATCATTTGAATAATAATTGCTAAAATTTTTGAGGGGGGGCTGGTGAAAACCTAAAAATTTTGAAAGAGGCGGAGGGGGGCACTGAAAAATTAGAAAAACGATTTTTCACGTGAAATCACGGAGAAAACGATCGAATTTCGGAGGGGGCTGAGGGGGGGGGGGGCTACAAACAAATGACGATCATGCAAATCACGTCAAACTATAACTAATTCACTCGTGAATTGATTACTATATATACATATGCATAGTAAGATATATAAATATTTATATATATTTATGTATGCACACACATCGTCTTATACTTCTAAATAGGTAAACTTATAGCTGGTGTTTCTTACAAGAGCAACATAACCTAATGCAATAAATCTAAAAGCAGAGATTCTGAAAAACTTTTTCGCTTTTCAACTCTAATGTATAAAAGAAATAAGCCCTATACTTGTCAATATTTATATATGTTGTAACGTAGAGCGTATCAGCCTGAAAACGGCTGTTCCGATATCCGCTTAGGAAATAAAAAACACTTCCTATTCTTAACTTGTCCTGCTAGACTTCTTTCCTCCGGGATATTTGAGGTAGCTATCTAGTTTGGGAAAGCGAGATGATCCTGTAAGGAAAACTAGAAAGGAAAAAACTACTCTGTACTAAATAAAACTCTTACACGTCCACTTATATTTTTATGGTGTCCAGCACCATTTCATCTGCCTTTTTCCCACAACCACCAACTTTGTGCTCGCGACAAAAATAACGTTCGTGGGTCTGGATCTCACTCAGTATTACGATGTATACAGATATGTGTCCGCCAGTATACTTATAGGCAGGCATGTTCTGATTTGCCGTAGCTCCTTGACTCTACGGAAGAAACTCGTCCTTTCGGATTCTTCTGTACCGGTCACCTATACACCTCTAGCTTTTAACACCCCATAAATATTCGCTAAGTGCAGGCAGTTGAAGGAGATTGGCAAAACGATCTTAGTGCCCATGGTGAGCATTAAGTGCAACTCAGCGGCCAAAGTTTGCAGACGACGCAATCAACGTGTATTATGTAGTATAATAGACATATACTTGTCAACTAACCCCGAAACTTTTCTGACCTGCAAAGTTATTTAAGTTTCAATTAACAATAATAATAAGAGGCTGGAACTAATAACTAAAGCATTTATAAGTTGCCTGTACCGCCGTTTTAAAATTCTTTTACTTACTAAACATGATAACTTAAGACTGGACGTTTACCTTCTTTCAATGTTTCTGAATTAAAGGCTATTAAAAGACTATTGCTTTAAAAACCAGTTTTAATGGTTAAATCTATTATCTAAGATTTTAATTAAATACTACATACAAGTTGTAACTTATCCTAGTAGTCCTATCGAACTAAGTATATATTTATGTTTGTATTTCCCTCTTAGCTGTCTGTAGTCTGCATATTTTGGCACCTAAGTTTTACTTTTTTGACGTTGTACTGAAATCGCTGGGTGCATAGCACCCAGCGAATACATACACACTCTTTAAAGGTCAGCAGTCGCAATTCCCTTCGTCCGTACGACTAAGTACTTTGCGGCGATTTGACGGCCGTATGGTCTGGCCTATACCCGCTCTTTTCTCGCTCGGGTGGGAAAGCTCGAGACTCAGCGTCGAAAGAACCGTGTACGGTGCAGACAAGATGGCTGCCAAGACGCACGGCGTCCGCCTGTCACCCGTACCTTTAAACTACCGCTTTACCGCTCCCTGTATCCTACTCGCGCATACACATGCACTAAGCCCTGAAATTCCGCCCCTTCTCAACGATTCCGCAGAACTATTCTTTTGTCGATACTTGGGATTTTTTCGGTGTGCTAACTACCTGTATACACCTCTTTATCTCTCTCTCTCTCTCTCTTCTTGTTCAGCCTGATATCGTCTGCTGCTGAAAACCTTGTCAGCTGCAGGCTGGTTTCGTCGCGTCTCCGTAACTCGTCTCTTTCGATTCCTGGTGGCGTGCCCTCAGACAGCTCTCCCGTGAGTACGTTACCCTGACTCGTACTGGCTGCTTTGACTCAGAGCTCTACCTCCCGCACCTTCGTGGGTCACTGGTCGCATACATTTCTCGCATTTCTTGCTTGTCATCCCGCACACCTACTCACAGCACCTCGTCTCCACGTCAACACAAGACAAAACATACCGTGTCTCTCGGCTCCCGAATTTTTCTTACCGTTGTTGTGCACGTCACTTTTCCTCGGACTTTGTAGCTACCATGTACCCGACAACTTAACTCTGTCTTTCATACTATATTTTTCCTCGCACGCTACAATCCGGCTCCGTTCATGCGTCGACTACTACTGCTTTACTGTATCGCTCCCAGCTACATTGGCTCGTGCTCCACTACTCGTGCCTAATCTCGTCCCTCTTGGTCTCGCATGCACACACACACACACACATACACACACGTACAGGTGTACAGGTACGCAGTGGCTACTACTGCTGGCAGCTGCATGTACGTTCCACGTCTCCTTCGGCTTCTCTAGGGACTCATCGGCGACACCGGAAACACACGTTACTTTGCACGTTATAGATTGCACCTACATATTTTTATATTGGTCTTTCTATATTTGGGTGGCTGCCAATGGCACACGTATATACAGGTATACAGTAACAGGCTAGTTTAGGCTGCTGCCACGTCACAAGCCCCCCCCCCCGCTCCTAGACCAGATAATTCCCTGAATGTCTGAATCCAATCCGTCACTCATCGGTGACCACCATTATTAATATAGATAGAGCAATTTACTGTGGCTGTGGATCTCCGTGGTCCCTCTTTGGTGATCCTTCTCCTCTTTTCTCTCGCAGTACCTGCGAGTACATAAGAAACCTCTCCTTACTCTTAGCATGAACCCTCAGGGTTCCCTCTTCCTCTCCAACTATTTACATCTAACCACATAGTTCTTTTTCCGCCTGAATACTAATTCTCCCCTGATTACTCTCACTCCTTGTCTCCTGTTCCCCTACTTTGGCCAGGGGATTTTCCCTGTCATTATCTCCACTTTACTTCAGGCTCTTGCTCGTGCTTCTGCTGCATCTTTAACTTTTTCAGGCGACTAAGAGAGGCTTAGTCCGACTGAGACGACGATTTCTGAAACATGCCTTGAAGGACCCGCTGTAGTGTTAAAATAGGCAAGTCACCTATTCCTTCCACCAGTTGGACGATGGCATCGAGTCGTAGGCTTCAAGAGCATCGAGGTCGTCCGCTGGATCGAGACCTCGAACGATCCCGGCTCTTATGATGGGGCCGACCTCCACCGCTGAAACGACTACCACTCTTGGTTTCCTTTCGTAACTCTTGAGTTCTTCTTTCCTTCCTTTCCTTTTGCTCTAATTTCTTTTTCCTCCGGTCTTGATTGTCTCGTTCTTCATTTCTTCTCCGCACGTTTCGTTCTGCCTCCTTCCTAATTTTTTTCTCCTCGAGCCTTAACTCTAATCTTTTGAATTCCTTGATTGTTTTTTCTCGCTTTTTCTGTTTTTCCTGTCTCCGTTACTCCAATTTCTTTTTCTTCTCTTGTACTTCTCTTCTTCTTTGCGCTTTTTAAACTTCGTTTTCTCCCGTAATTCTTTCTCCTTTTTTTCTTCATGTTTGTGTTCTTTTCGCTTCTTTTGCAGTTCTTTATCATATTCCTCTAATCTTTTTTTAATCTTTTTCTCTCGTTCCGACAGTTGTCTCATTTCTTGGCCCCCTCTTCTTTTTCTCTCTAGTAACTCCCTTTTTTTCTTTCCCAATCATCCCTCTGATTCCTCGTCTGCTCTTCCCATCTCGTCATAATTTGTTTTCTATTCTGCTTTTGTTCTTCTGCTCACTGTCTTTCCTTTCATTCCTTTCGTTGTCGTTTCTCTTGATCTCGCTTTCTTTCCTCTTCCAGTTCCTCTATCATCTCCTTTCTATTGGTTTCTCCGTTTGCTTTTCTTGGCATCGACGTTCCTCAAATCCTCATCCCTTCCATAGTTGGCCAGAAAAGTAGAGTCGTTGGTCCGTCCTTCTTTGCCTTGAATCCTATTCTTGATAATCCTGCGTCGTTTTCTTCGTCCCGTCTCTCTTTTTCTGCTTCTTGGTCACGTTAATTCCTTGCCAACCCCTCTCATTGGCACTTGTTACTCTCCTCCTTTTTTCTTTTTTCTTCTCGTTGGTGCAACTTCTCTCCGTACTTTCGGCAGTGATCCTGAAAACCGCGGGGGTATTCACTAAAGTGTAGGGGTGGAGTAAATCGGTCTTGGCAGGTCAAAACTAGACAGACAGCTAATTCCGAAACGTGGGGTTCAGCTTGCTTAACCTCTGGTCTCCACTTCTTCCCCTGACGTGGATGATGTTCCTACAACGGGAACAGTCCTTTACATTCACTCCTCAGCAGCTGCAGTTGCGGCAATAAGCCCCTTTAACTTCGGGGCACTTGATGGTAATGTGGCCTTTGTGCCAACAATTAAAACAAGCGGTAGGTGGAGGGTCCGATTTAGCTTTCTCCGGAATCAAGTTTAGGTTCGCGAAGAGTAGCCCCTGATCCTTTGTTTTCGTTCTTTGCGCCTCAGGATTCCTTCTCAAGTCTCGCGTTTTGCTCCTTGACTCTGGTGTTCCCTGATTAAGCTGGCTTCTGGAAGCGACAGGAGTATACTTTGACTGGTTACCCAAGGAGCAGGTATCAACTGCATCCTAGTCTTCTTCAACAGCCGGTTGAGAATGAATGAGTACAAACCAGCTAGCGCCACTCCTCGAGAAAAAGGGTTGAGAGTGATAGTTTTGTTTCTCATATTTCGGCTTGGCCACCTTCTCCTTGATCACTTCCGGAGCCCCATAAGCGTCTTCGGGTCTGGTGTTGACAAACCCCGACGGCAGATCGGACACCTGGAAGATGGTTTCCCCGTCTTCTCTGCAGTTATAAGAAGTCAACCCGAACTTCTTTTCGTCCCTCAGTGTGGCGTGTGCCCCTGGCTGAGAATCAGGCACCTTGGAGGAGGAGACCTCCACGTCCTCCCCGCAACCGTGAGCCAACAACGCCTCTACTCTGTTGGTATCCTGGGTAACGCTGTCCCTAACCCACGGGATAGACACCTGAAAGGTAAATTCCCCGTCTTTTTCATAGGGGCGAGGCAGCCAGTAAAATTTTCCATGGGTGCTTGTAGCGATTAGCCAGTTACTGGGTGTTGAGGACGTGGTAGTGGTGGACGTGGTACCAGTCGTCCAAGCTCTCATGCTGGCTATCAGGCTACTCATCTTCACTTTCGCTGCAGGGGTAGCCAAAGGTATCAGCGAAGACGCCAGTAAGTAGCAACAAGATGCTCGAGAGACGTTGGAATCCGAGCTTCCTCTACCTCTTTCTTCAATGGGTTCGAGCGAGGCTCGATAAAATGGTTCGGCCGGTGTGGTCCCCCCCCTCTCTTCGCTTTTCATCGACCTGAACAACTATTTCTCCTTCTCCCCGGCAAGCAGCGTGATTAAGCCAAATCCTGCTTTCCCATCACTTCTTTCCTCTTATCTTTAGGCCTCAGCCCCCTCGGGCCCACCTCCATCTTCTCCTCTTGATCCGACCCCAAAAGCTCCCGCTCCCGTTCAGAAGTCATCTGCTTTTGAGTTGGGATACATGCACTTCGTTAAGGTGGCGACATTTCCCTTCCCCTTCTTCCAACACGTAGACCGTTGGCGACTTTACCTGAATCATCTCGTGTGGGCCCTTGAATTTAGTCGCAAGTTTGGCCGTGAACTTCTTTGACGCGTCAGACAGGGGACAAGTTCGTCGCAATACCAAGGTGCCCATCGAGAATCCAACATCTTTCTTATTCCGATTTTACCTCAAGGCCTGAGTTCTCCTAGCTCTATCTATGTGCTTCGCCACGAGATCCCTAAGTGCGTCCAAGCGCTTCATCCTATCTTCCCATTCCTGAGGTCCCACTCTCTCTATTGCATCCGTCGCCTCTATTTCTCTACGCAAACTCTTAACCTGACATGGGTGTCGGCCGTAGTTTAAATACGCGGAGGACACCTTTGTCTTTGCCTGAGTGGCCGTGTTTATCGCATGTCTGATCTCGTGTAAGTGGAGGTCCGAGTTGCGCTGGTCCTGACATACAAAAGTTGCTATAATCGTTTTTATCGTACTATTACTTCTCTCTGCTGGATCGGCCTGTGGGTCATATGTAGGAGTTAGCACATGTCTGTCTCCATTCTCCTTCAGCTTTTTCCTAATCAGCTAATTATCGAATTCTGTACCGTTATACGTAAGAACAAAATTTTGGGCCTCCCATCTAAATAATACTAACTCCTCGATAGCGCGGGCTACCGATTTTTTGTCCGCTTTACTTAGGGGTTTCGGATTATAAAATACCACCAAATACTTGAAACTGCTCTTACTGAGTGGGAATTCCATCAAATCGGCGGCTACCGCTGCCCACGGCCTTTTCACTATCCCCTTTCCCATTAACCCCCGGGCTCTGGTTTCAGGTACTTTATACTTCTGACACCCTTGGCATGCTCCAATAAAAATTCCTCGCCTCAAAGTACATACAACGCCAATAACACGCTCGTGTGATCCGATAGAACATCTTTTCCAAGCCTAAATGACTACTTAAAGGGAAGCAATGCACGTCGTGTATTATTCGTTCCCTATGTTCGGCCGGAACTTCTAACCTCCACTTCTATTCCTCCTCCTCATACATATGGGGTGTTCTCCATTGTCTCTAACCTGTGTTAACATCACCCCTAGAGCGTAACTACTTGCGTCCGTTTGTAGGACAAATGGTCTAGAAAAGTCAGGCCTTGCAAGTACTGGAACCGTAGAGAGGGCCTATTTTAATTCATCGAAATCCTTTTGTTGCTCTGGTCTTCAGACCCACGCCTGCTTCCTTTTTAGTAGTTTGACCAGTGGCACTTTGAATTCTGAATCGTGTTCTATCAACCACAAGTACCAACCTACCATACCTAGAAATCGTCGAAGTTGTTTGACGTCCTTAGGCTCTGGATAATTTAGTACCGGCTCCGACTTTTCTTGGTTAGGGCGTTGCCTATCACTGCCCAATACAAAGCACAAATACGTCAGCTGCAACATCAGAACTCGCACTTCTCCCTCATTATCAATAGGCTAGCTCCTACCAGTTTCTCTAGCATTATTTTCAGGTAGTACTGGTGTTTCCCGTAGGTATTTGTGGTCACAATTATGTCATCTAAATAACCAAACACATATGACCGTAACTTCTTTCCAAACATGATGTCAACTAGATGTTGGAAAGTAATGGGAGCGTTGTTTAGGTCAAAAGGCATACGTTTGTGTTGCCATAACACAGATTCCTGGGCCGTCATCGCCGTTAAACGCCGACTTCCCCGCGTTAGAGATAACAAATGGTAGGCCTGTTTCAAATCTACTTTTGACGAGTATTTGGCCTCACAGTCGGTCAAGTATCATATTTATACTTGGCATCGGGTATGCATCGTGCTTTGTTACTTTGTACAGAACCCTAAAGTCGATGCGGAACCTATAAGTTTCATCCTGCTATTTGTGCAGCATGGGAGCCTGACTGTAGTCACAAGCATACCTCTCAATGATTCCGTCCTCCAATAACCACTTTACTTCCTCCACGGTAATCTCGTGCATCTTCGGCGACATTCTTCGGTAAACATGTCAAATCGGCTTGTCAATTGTCATCTTAATCACATGTTCGGTGAGTGACGTTTCTTCCAACGGCTCTTCGGTCAAGTATAGGATCCTGTCTAGCAGCTACTTTGTTTCCTCTCGCCGTATCATTTTCCTTTAGGACTACGTTCAAGCTAAGCTCCCATCCTGAAAATCCTCCTCTTCTTCTATATTTTTAAACGTGGTGGAGAAGAAGTTCCGGAGATCCTCTTTATCGATCTTCTAGGGTTCTCTTTCATTTTTAGAGGCTTACATCTTCTCGTCCTTCTCCTCTTTCTCCATTTTTCACTCTGTTGTAGTACTGGCGTTCTTGGAGTCAGGCTCCAATAACTCTGCCCCAAGACTGTTTTTTTTTAACTTGTAGCTTTTCTCTCTCTCTCTAACTCGTCCAGTCAGATGTCGTAATCTTTATACGTGCCGAAGATCTTTTTATACCATATCTTTTGGGATTATGTGCGCTTCATTTGGTACATCTAAGTTACTTTGCTATTAAGTATGTTCTCCGTTAAATACGCATGGTAAGCAAACACGTCGGACACGATTATGTGTGCAAGAATATTGCAACTGTAAAGTCTTTTATGCAAGCTATACAAGGTACACAAACCTTAATTTGCGCAAGACTAATAGTTTTTAATCTAAATTGTAAATATAGGTACCGTTGCTGAGACTATTACATTAAGCCCGTTTAAATTTCGATATGCTTTATCACATTAGCGAATGTGAAATTGCTGGCTCGTATCTCATGTCATGAAATTGGATGATCAGTGATTTATATTCCCTGCTGATCATTGGGTCTCTTGCTCCAATTCAACATTAACTATATTGTAAAGCCTTACTTTCAATTTTGAATTATGTAAGATTTTTTGTAAAACTTGTTGTTACATTAGATTTTTTCAACCATGAATTCAGCCTCTTGCCATCCGGACTATTAGTCATTGGCATTAATAAATTTGTTATCTATCTATCTATCTTCTTATTTTTCTCTTTCCTTTCTCGTTTGCACCTAGCCTCCCAGGATTTCCAGATAGAATCGTGATCCTTCTACACGACAAGAGGCCACTTTTCTCCCTCCTCTTCACTATCTTCCTCTAAGAGCAACACGTCAAGCATCTTGCTCAACTTTACGTACTTCTCCTCTGGCCTGTAGGCCAGCTCACCTTTCTGCTTTCTAGGAGCTCACCCGTCCGATTTTTTCTTCAACTTATCGAGACTTTTCTAGGGAATATTTGGCTGCCGTAGAAGCTTGGTGCGTCCCTTTCCCCAGGTGTTCTCGAGGCACCTCGTCTGACCTAGTGAGCTTGGAAGGAGTGAGCGGACAATAGTATCAGGCACTTATATCTATATTCATACTTTCACTCAAATGGCGGACGCAGCCCCGTGTTAATCGTACGGAATGCATCAACCAATCAACAGCGGTCCCATGATTGTCCGCTCACTCCCTCCAAGCTCACTAGTCTGGCCTGGTAACTTCCCTCCTCTCGTCTAACTCTAGCAAAGGCTTTCCGGTTGTCATAGTTATCCCTACATACATCTGGTCATTGGCTCCATCTTTTCCCTATACTGGTTCCCTCTTTACCCTCGCTGTCAAGCCACTGACCAAGACCTACACTAGAACTCTTTCCCTTTAACGCCTCCAGGGGTCGGGAAGCAGGGGTTGCAGAATCTAACGAGTGTAGTTCTGGCCCCTGCCCGTCCCATTTCTTAAAGTCTTTTGCCAGGATGTACACCTTAGGCATGTCAAGAAAACCACTTTGATGGTCCCACAAACCTGACTGCTAGTTTTGGGTTTGGACTTGGCTTTGGCCTGGGCCCTTCTCAGGGGACAATCGCGCGCGAGATGTCTTTTGGTCCGGCATGCATAATAGATGGTCTCCTGGGACTCAGACGAACGATGTTCGACGGCCCTGCAGATATAGCAGATGGTTATGAATCACCCTTTCCTGGAAGCCTAGTTCCTGCTCGCAGTTTGCTTAGGAACAGACCACCCCCGTACCCCCATCCCCCCTTGGCCAATGGACCGGTCCCCTTCACTGATCTTGTTTACTGGCATTTCCAATCTTTGTTCATCTTCCATCCCCTGTTTTAAAACTTGTACCCATGAGGGTAGTGTTTTCATCTGAGCGAAGGTAGAAATCAACTCTGAGGGTAAAGAGCGGCGATCCACTCGCGTCTCTTGCAGTGGCCATCTTCGGACTATTTACGGGCCCAATTTCCTGCTTGATTTCCCCTTTTCTCTTCTTTTTGCCCTTGTTCTTCCCTACTAGAGAACCCGGATTTGTTTCTTCATTCTAACTTACATCCTCCGTGGCGGCAACCTCGGCCTTTACAGCCGTGACTCTGATAAACGCAGCGCTTGATACGTGCATCCTATCAGCTGACGGTGGCAGCATGGATCGGCTGTCCAATCCCTTCTACCTTTTTCAACACAGGTTATAAATCTCGACGTCCTCCAAGCTCATGACTTGCTTGTCCACCATTACTTGACGGTAGTCTGGTAAAAAGTTTCACCGTTTCAACTCTACCACTGATCTTTTAGATGGCAACACGGCGAAACGCGACACAATATCCGGGAATTTGGATAGGAACACCGTGACTTTCTCCGTCTACACTTGCGTAGGTCGGCATAGATCATCCCAGAGGTCTTCCTCGTTGTGTTACTTGATATATCAACGTCTAAAAACTACCTTAAATGTAGACCACTTCTCCAAATCCCCCCTGATCATCATATACCAACGACTGGCCTCCTTAGCCAAGATACTGGGTAGAGCCTTCAAAAGTTCAGACTCGCTAGACTCTAAGCTTGCTCGACAATCTTCCAACTGCTCCAAAGATTCCTCAGCATCTTCCCCTCTGCCCTCTCCGGTGAACTTCATACCTCAGCTCTTGAGGAACTTAACGGCCTGGGATCGCTGATCAATCATTGGGCTGCCTTTCAGCTGACTACACCGTACACTAAAGTTATCCAAGAGTCCGGGTTGTAGTCCGTGACGTTCATATGTCAAAACCTAACGTCCGTATTCCGAAATGACCGAGTCCGCATGCACCGTTGAAAGCACAGGGTAACGAAAAACTTGGCCCTCTCCCTGAGGACCCCTGTGGCCAATGTCATTATCAGGATTTCTCCCTACTCTGGCCCCTTTAACTTCCTACACGACATGGTCTGTAAAGTGCTCAATACCGGTGTCCGGTGTATGTCAGCCTTCATTAGGTTATACTCTCCGTGTCCGTCGTTAAAGTCAGGAGACGTTGTGCCGGTGTGCCAGCTCCTGCCCAAGCGTGACAGTGGCTTCGGCGTCTGGGTCGAAAAAATTTTATCTTAGTTTTCAAAAATGATATCTCACCTTTTTTTTTAATTCTACAGAATTTCAGCTTCAAGTTAGACAAAAAAATGTATGTAACAATCCTTATTTTGTGTCTCGAAGAATCAATCGAAAAAATGACTGCCGTAAACTGTCCCAGTATACCTACCGTTATCTTATGTGAACAGTACTTTTTACATTGACTTTAAATATAAATCAATAGCGCATAAATTACAATTCTACGTTCATGCTCTGCTTAAATTTACCTATATTTTCGGAAGATCTCATACATTCATGCATTATAATTCATCCATTGGCTCCCTTGCAATATGTTGAAAGCTTCTTTCTATAAATTTCTCCGTTTTTTTAATCCTATATTTCTCACCAATCTCATTATTTATTTTCCTATTTTTTTCTGCCTCTTGCTATAGCAATATGTGATCCATGCTGGCGTTTTTTTTTTATTACAAAGCCTATAGTCTATCACTCCAAACCCTCTTTCTGTCGTTCTTGCTACAGTCTCATATCTCAACCTAGACCATTGCTCTCTTAGATATTCTGCCAAGTTTTCCTTCTCCCAATACTTTTCTCTTTCTGGTTTTCTTTTATTTCTTTATACCATTTACAAATGGTAAAGTTAACAATTGCAATCCAGTTTTTCTGTATTTCCTAATTGATGAAAGTCTTCCTACCACTTGTAAAACTTTCTTTGATTTTGTGAAGTTCATTTTCCTTAGTTGCCCTTTTTATAAGTCCTATCATTTGCCCATCCACAATTTTTTATATCTCACTCAAACTTCTTTGCGCTGTTTCGTCGGATTTTATTGATTATGTCCCATAATTCATCCATCAATCATACGTGTGGTCACCAACTATGGTTCACTTGAAAAATGTGCAAACACCTATTTTCTGTATAGATTTTTTTTTTTTTTTTGCAAACCATCTTAGCCTCTATTTTACATACTTAGCCCGGTATGGTTGCATTCAAGCCGAACATTATTTTTGTAAATCTGCCTTCTATTTTTTCTACTTCTTCTTTTCTTGTTTATTCCTACGTCTGTGCTTCATATGAGCGACCTAATTTAATCATTGAAACCATGAGAAATAATCTTTGATGCATAGTTGACGTCTATATACTTGTTTAAACTGTCAATCCCTTTTTTACTTCCAACAGATATTTTTCTATCCCTTCTTAATTCCTAAAAATTGGGATATCAATTTTTTTTGTCTTTCGATTCGAGACTTTTTTATATTATATATATGCAAGTCTTCTAGCATTTTTTTGGATCTGCAGAATGCTTCTTGCCTAACACAATATCATCAGCAAATGAAATATATTTAATTTTAGTTTTTCTACTGTACCAGCTCCTATATTCTTTTAAATCAACTTATCGTCTGTACCCTTTATCGATAACCTAAGTCTACCAGGCATAATGGGCAACCTTGCCATACCAATATTACAGTTTTATATAAATTTAAACGCCTCTGGCCCGTAATTATTTGATTTTTTTTTGCTTTTTCAGATTCGTTTTAATATTTTACCATTCTTATACCTAGCCCTATTCTCTCTAATTTCACCTTAAAAATTTCTTTATTGACCATATTAAATGCTGCTTTGAATTCCACGAACACAAAATATTATTTATTGATGCCTATCTTTAGTTTTTTTTTAAATTATTTATTAAGTACAAAAACATGGTCCCTTATTTTTAATTTTTAAGCAAAAACATCTGCTTATGTCTTGTATCCTAAATTTTAGAAGTCACCTCTTCTGTATTTTCAACGACCTCCAACTCCTTCCCAGCCTTTTGAGTAGGATAGATTTTAGCTATTACCGACACTTTAATAACTTGTGTTTCTTTCCATAACGCATTAGGTATGTTTGTTCATACAATCAGGCGAACCATTGGCAGATTTTTAGAACACATCCCTATAATTCCACCGTATTCTAAGGCTTTTTGTTTTGCATTTCACCTAGGTTTCATTGTAATTTAATGATCGATATATCCTAGTCAAAATCCTTTCATCCTTTGCTATTGATTGCTATGCAACTTTTTTTGTTTTCAGTATAACATGACTCATTTTTGTATCCAACAAGTTTTTTAAAATTATTCTATTATGCCTCTATTCTTGTTCTTATTCATCTTTTTTTCAGTTTAAATTTTCTAATGGCATTCCAAAATGTATTGAAATGTTTGTTTTTCGCGACTCTGCTTGGTTTTTTTATCGGTTTAAAAAAATTTTTGCTCTTCAATGATTATTTAAAATTTTATTTTTTTTAGTCATTGATTTAATTTGTGTATTATCTCTCTTTTATTATTTAACCATTCTTTGAATCAACCCACAATCTTCTTGTTCTTTACAATTATGCTAAAACCTCTTATTAGTTTTGTACGCTTTTCCATCTTTTCATCTTATTCTTATTTCCTGTGCTACCTGTGTAACGAAATTAGGTAAACTGCCCTGTTTCTCTGTGATATTTATTTCCCCTTGGTTGATTATTTGATCAAACAATTTATTTTCAATCACTTCTAGCTCTTTTTTAAGACTTACATTTTTTAGTTTCTTTCAATATTATTATTTTCTAATAATCACCTAATTCTGTTCCTTTCTTTTGGTCTTGTATAATATTGCCTAAGATTCTAAAAGTCATCGGTAAATGGTGAGACTGACTTCTAGCTACAGATTTTGACGTTTACACAGCACTATAACTCTCCGTCATTACCTCTAATACAAAATTAGGACTAATCACTCCTTTTCTCCTGCATAAGTTACTTACTCGTCCTACTCTCCCCTTGTACACCCATTCTCTACCACTAGTCCCAAGTTCCAGCACTATTTTAACAGTTTTCGCCTTCACTGCTTGGATTTTTATTCTCTGACATTCTTGGGCTCGAAATATTAGTGTCTTTTTTTATTTACTTTTATTCTATCCTATCATCTCCGTCGCTATTACAACTCTCTCTACGCCTTTTAATCCTGTTGTATTTTGACACTTTTATTTTCTTAGAGTCTTATCTAGATTTAAAATAATATACTGGGTACTGGCAGGATATAAAATGTCACAATTTTAAACAGATAAAATATATTCTTATTCTATAAATAAAATAAATTTCATTCAATGATATGAATTTAAACTTTTGTGGAGTCGTCAACGAATCGACTGTGATCCAAATTTTTTTAAGATTGTAACAGTATGTTTAGCAGACTAATAATAATTATCTGTAGCAATAATAAAAATATTGTCAAAAAACAATAGACTTTTAACATTATAAATGTATTAAATAATAATTTGCTTATCACAAATACTCATTTATACGAAAGATTGCCAGATATTTCACATGCAATCTAAGTAGTTTGTGTAATAGAAACTTCCTCAATAAACACGGAAGAAGGTAACCATAGACTTTATTTTGGAAATCGAGAGAGTCATTTAATTCACAAGTAGCTTGTACTCTATCTTGATAGAAGGCTCTGACTCGTCAACTAATCGCGTCCACTAGTTAGCTTGCTCAGTAGCCAATTGCTACGTTTCTTGTTCTCGCGTCATGTAGCTGCAGCAGCCATCAGTCGACACTGTTCGCTTGTTTGAATAATCACGCTATCTGCAATGACCGCAACCTGCAATCACTTTTTTTTATTGCATTAAAGTTTAGAAAATGCAATTAAGTTGTTTCTATTTCCATCTCCTCAACTTATAATATAGGACTGTCTGTCATCAAAAGTGATACAATTTACTCATAAAAAAGAAAAGCTTCAATTTCTAACATTGTCCTTCGAGCCAAGTAATCCTGAGTTGGAGGGAAAGTTTTTGTGCGTGAGTGCATATCGCCTCTATAGAGCTAGAAGCATCGGCTTACGTCATTTTAACCGACTGCTCCTGTCACGTATGCACTGCATGCCCACGCTGTGCATGACATTTATTGCTACGTTATATTCTGCTAGCTGAGTGCTACTGATGTTTGTTTTCGTTCGTGTGACCTTGAGAGCCTTCTCGTGCGGACAGTTCTAGTGTCTACGTAATTGGTGTATTGTGCTGCTGCCTGCCTCTGCAGGCTTTTGTTGTCAGCAACGTTGCTGCTACCAGTGCTGCAGCTCTTATCTGTTGCATCATGCTGCTGCTGCCTGCCTCTGCAGGCCTTTTTCGTTGGACGTCGTTAGTCAAGCGTATGTAAGTTAATTAGTATGCGCACTTTGCTATTTTACTTTGGTTAGGATAGTACGTTGTAACAAAAAAAATGACATTTGATCATTTTTTTAACTCTTATGAATAATCGGGTAATGTTATTTGATTTGATTTGATTGGAATATTTGTGCTATCAAGTTTAACCTCGTTAATATTGCTACGTTATCAAAAGTTGTACATTCACTCTTTATACAGCTTGATTGTATTTCAAAATGTTGACGAGGAGACTCTTCGTCATCAGTAATTGTAAAGTATGAAAATAAAAGCTTTGTATGCTCAGCAGGTCGCCTCGTCTGGCAATATAAGTAATGCCTTTAGCAATTTCAAAAATTTAGGTCAAGCTAAGATGACCAGGCATCAGTCCAATTCTACACGGAAAGGAAATCCAAGCAATTGTATCATGAACACTGTTTACACTGCAATAGTAAGCGACACGCCATGCGCAATACGCGTGAATGCATGCCACAATACTATAGATTTGAGGTGTATATTGCATCGGATGTGACGATACGAATTTAGCGTAGTCTGCTAGCTTTTACGGTATGACACGCACAAGTATAGTGCGTGGAGCCCTAACGCAATGTGTATCGTGTGTACTCACGCTGATTTAGGGTGAAAGCCATACGTATATTCTGTATGCTGATTTTTCCTCAGTGCCTTACGTGCTGTAGTGCAATGTATATTATTTATAACTAACAGGGCAAAGCGAAGTTTTACATTATTATACGCCTTTACCGTAACATATAATGTGCTATATTAATTCGATAAAAACTGTGCATGCAATAATTAGCTGGTAATATGACAATAACATTTTCAAAGACTCTGAAGTAAAGGGTGATGCACTGTTTTAAGTGTATACAGTAAGAGTATAAAATTCATCTCACACGGTGACTCGTGGGTTTTTCACCTAGACTTGGATATAATTTGACGAAATTTTGTTAAACGAAGGATCTTAACCCATTTATCATGCTATAAAAAATTTAAAATGAGCGAGATCCGCTACATGGTCTTGTGTGGCAAGACAACTTTTAAACCCGCACTTTTTCCAGCTGTTTCAAAATATCTTGAAAACAAACAATATAAGCGAAAAAAGTTTCGCGTAAAAGTTGTTTTGCTGATAATTTTACATAACAATTAAGTATTTTTAATACTTAAAAAATTTCTTTTCTTATAGAAAACAAGTGCCAAAGTTGACAATGGCGAGAAACCAAAAGTACTAAAAAACATAAACGTGCCGCGGAACACGTGTTTGGAACGAAGTCCTTTTCGTATGCAGGGTTGGCATAATTGATCATGAACGTGCTAGGCTCTTATTCTCTCTACCTACTCTTCTCTTTAATTCTGATTATTGATGCTATAAAGAACTATATTTATCTGTTTATTTGCAATACATACATTTAATTATTTGTTTTTAAAAGGATGTGTTAATCATATATGTAATTTTGCAGTGTGTAAGCGCAATATACAAAACTGAAATGTAGAAAAATTATGTAGGTGATCGTTTTCGTAGCTAAAAATAACACATTGTTATTTTTGGCATGTTTTCTCTTCGATATTACGCGTTTCTCATTTTTTTGAGGTTATGGTACAATAATTTAGAAATAGATTCTAAATGTATTTAATAATTCCCTTATTATACTATAATTTTTTTACAATTTTAAACATTTATTTTATAAATATATCGCAATAATTAAGTTATATTGAGGTTATGTTATAACATAAACCAAGATCTCTTTTTTTTCTGCACCTTGGTCATTTTGTTCTCCTTAGGGAAACCCGTAAAAGTTATTATTTCGGCCTATCTGGTTTTCCCTTCGAGATATCGCGTTTTTTCATGTTTTTGAGGTTATGTTACCGTTAGATAACTTGGGAGTAGATTCTAGATGTATATAATGATTTTCTAATTATGCTATTTTCTTACAATTCTAAACAATAATTTTATAAAGATATAGCAATATATAAGTTACATCAAGGTTATGTTGCAACGTCAACCAAGACCTCTCTTTTTGTGTGCCTCACTAATTTCGCTTACCTTTAGGAAATCCATAAAAATTGTTATTTTCAACCTGTCTTGCTTTCCCTTCCAAATACAGCATATTTTTATTTTTCTGAGGTTATGTTGTCATTAAAGAATTTCGGGATCGGTTCTAATCGATTAAAATAGTTTTCTTATTCTGCTATAGGTTTTTTTCCAAAGGATTAATAAATATATATATAAAAGTAATTACATTGAAATGAAGTTATCGTGTCACGTACGGATAATGTAGGATTAAATGTGTATATATATATATATATACTAGTGGGGCTGCGCCCCCTGCGCGCTCCGCTCGCCAGCCTCCATATTTAAATATTTTTATTCTAATGTATACATAATAAATTAGAGAAGTTTATTTTTTAATACACATATATGCGTACAAGCATAGATAACCAGAGCAATCTTATAAAAATTCGCTATTAATTCGAATGAACATAGTCAATATATGAAATAAGTTCACTGATTTATCAAATAATTTTTAATAATTTATTACTTATAATAACTCTAATCAGCATTTAAGGTTAATATTGACACATGTGTATATGTATACAATATTTACGCAATCATTATTGTTGCAGAAACAGTAATGAGCCTTTTTATGTTATTTTGATCATTTTAGAATCAATTATGGATATTAGTTAAGAATAAAATATTAAATTTGAAATTATTTTTTTATATTTTTAAACATAAATTTTTTCATTTATTTTTTTTTTGTTTCTTATATAGATTTTTAGATACTTTTACATTTCCTTTATTTGTTTTACAACAATTACAAATTCTTATTTTCTTATCTTAGTACTAACATTGTTTTCAATAGAGTAACTTATGTAAAAGATTAAACATACAACAACATGTTAGAATTTCTTTTTATATGAAAATAATATTATAATTTATAACGCATAGCATATTTTTGAACTTAAAATCTTTACTGTTGTGCGTTGTTTACCTACATGAATATCTTATATTTTCACATGAATCATCTTCCGCCTGCACATCTCTGCATTATCTTTTAATCCTATATTTCTAACTAATATTATTATTTTATTCGCTGATTTTTTCCCTCTTTACATAGCAATGTATGCTTTACATTGTTTTTTTTTATTGCAGATCCTACAGTCTACCACTTACAAACTTCTAAACTCACCTATATTTTTTTCTTTTTGCTTTATTTTTCTCTATGCTTTTTTTTTTTTTTTTTACTTGTTACAGATGATAGAAATGTCAATTACCATATAGTTTTCTCTTATTGTCTGATTGACAAAAGTTTTCCTTTTCTTTTTTAAAATTATCTTTTATTCTGTCAAGTTTATTTTTCTTTGGTGTTCTTTTTATAAATCGTATTGTTTTCCAATCCTCCACTGTTTCATCCACAACTCTATCTTCTTTGCCTATTTAGTATTGTTTTTATTGATTAAGTCCGTTAATTCTTCGATTAGTCATTATTAAGACCACCTGCTCTTGTCCATTTTGTTATGTGCAAAAAGTAAATTTATTCCCTTTTTTTATGCCTATTTCTAGGCTAACCCTTTCCGCCTCCATTTTTCATATATATCCTGGTACGTTTGCATTCAAACCGAACATAATACTTGTAAATCTGAATCTATGTTTCCCCTTTTTCTTTCCTTTTTCATTCCTAAATCCATACCTACCTTGCCTGCCTCAAGCTTCTGTGTATGGGCGCGTCCAGCGAGATCGGGCTACCTCGCGCGTGCGGCGCAATTTGTTGCTCAAGCACACTGTGTTTAACTCGCTCGTATGGATTGGAAAAAATCTAAGAACATAATAAAAAAATGAAAATCGATAGATTTTGAACTGCTCTTCATAATGGTGCAATTATTTTTTGCTTAAAAACCTTTTTCGTGTTAAAATACGTCTTTGTATTTTTTGCCGTTTCTCTAAAATTCGCCACAGTTTTTAAAATAAAATTTATACGAATCCAAAGAGCAACACTCGAATCACACGTCCACAAATTTTGAGAGTAGGAGATGCGTAAATGACAAGTAAATAAAGACGTTAACATTGAGTCAGCCACGCTTGACAGACAACTATATAGTTACAGTACAAACTGTAGACTTACTGATAAATACTTGACATTGATCAAAACATAATTTACGTTATGTATAAGCAGAAGTCAGAAACTTTACTTGTACCGCTGAATGGATTACGAAAAATGGAAATTACAACTAAAAAAACTCTAAAGTTTTAATTTGTTCTAAAATTTCTTAAAGGATCATACATTACCGTATTTGATTTTACGTACTAACAAAATCATATGTAGGCTGAGAGAGCGAGCCCTCGAAACAAAGAAGAGCTTTTAGATTGTGTGCAAGAGTAAGTAAAATCATAAAATTTGAAGACTAAGTTCATCAATGGAAGACATGGACGGCACTGGACAAAAGGTTTTTTCAAACGTCACCCAGAACTTACAATAAGGATGGCACAAAATTATCAAGGCACGGGCAGGTTTTTAGGAGTCCGGTCGTTTTTAAAAAGTAAAAACTTCCTCACCATAAAACCTCCTTAAGTCTATAATTGTAATGAGACAAGTGTAGAGTCGTGTCCAAAAACCAAAAAAGTAATTACCACAGTGGGGAAAAAAAAAGTGTATAAGCAAGTTGATGATGACGAGAAAGTAGAACTTTACTACCATGTTTATGTACGATGCTGGGGCTACTCGTGCCCCTCCTATGAAAATGTACAAATATAGTGGTGCTATTCTAGAGAAAGTCTTAATAAATTGTCCACGTGATTGGGGCTCAGAAAACTCTGAAAGAGGTTAGCAGACCACTGATACTTTTTATGAATAACTACCAAATGTATTTTATCTGTAGGCAATTGTAAATGAGTTTGAGTTCTTTATAGTGATTTACTTGGATGGTCATTCATCACATGCTTCTATACTACTAATAAGATTCTGTAGAGATCATAATATTGAAATTATTAAGTTGGTACCTCACTCAACCCACATATCTCAACCGTTAGATGTGTCTTTGTTCGCACCTTTCAAGGCAAGCTGGTCGAAAACTGGCAACAAGTGGAAAACAGATAATAATATAAGTCGTCTGAGAAAAGAACATTGTTCGAATGTTATCAAAGTGACACTAGAGAGTATAAGAGATAAAGTTTCAATTGTTGGAAAAATGATTTTCCGTGAAATCACGGAGAGAA